>CANXYC010420445.1:0-71228 GCA_948193065.1 Aleurites moluccanus | reverse complement strand
TATATTTATGATTTGAAATTTTATTTTAATTTTTATTTAATATACTTATTAATTAATGTATATTAATTAATTTATTTATATTATATATTTTTATTTATCATATTTTTTAATATGTAATATAATTATATATATCTTATACTTATTATATATTTAATTTACTTATGATTTAATCCTTGTTAAATATTTTTTTTAATGGTAAAACTATTTAAATATTAAAAAAATTAGAGGTCAACCATTTTGATGCATTGATTAAATTTTTTTTCATATAATAATATGTTATAAATAATATTTTTTATAATTTTATGTAATATTAATTATGATAATTTTCATCTTATAAGAATTACTTATTATTATATTACTATTTAAAATTTAATTGGATTATTTTTCTATTATATAATAGAAAAAACATATTTATGTATGTTTTTTCTATAATATAATATTAAATTTAACTACATTTGGTTTTTTTCCGATTCAATCAATTTGACTTCAGTTGATTTTCTGACTCTTTGCTTTCACCGATTTTTTGATCGGTTCGAGTATGAGAATATTGATTAAAAACACTACCATATTTACAAAACAATTGATTTAGTATAACCACGGTAAGAGCGCTTAGATCAGTGGCTATATCATGTCACAACTGACAATATCTTCTAATGATCCCAATTGCATAAATACAAATATGCGATCCATCATTTCCGTTGAAATTTTCAATAGCAATCCCGTATAAAGATAACAAATAACTCCAAAATTAAAAAACAAATATTTCCATAAAAAAAAATTCCATCAGAGGGAAAAAAAAACACAAACGAAAACACTACTAATATATTACAAATCTGCAAACAGCAGATTTATATTTATTAAAACAAACAAAAACTAAAAAAAGAAAAAGATAAAATAATGGGGCTGTCGCCAGTTTTTTTTTTTTTTTTTTTTTTTTTCTGCTAGCGATAGCCCAAAAAAAAAAGTTGTTTTTCTTTTGTGAGTAAGGTATTATCAAATGATCATTTGATTACTTATATAGACAAACATGTATTGGTAGTTTTAGGAATGAGATAGTCATCCAACAATTTATAAAATTGCATATAGTTGTAAAATAATATTATAATTATGTATTCACATGAATTTATTTTATCTTTATTTTTTATATAGATTGTCTTATGTTATATGAATATATTGGAAACCTTATTGATGTAATGCATATACTTCATTGTATTTTCTTTTATAAATAATTTTATAGATCCCTGAGGATAGACATAACTAAAAGTTAGCTATAGTAGCTAATGATAGATTTTGATACAACAAATAGCAATAGAGTAGGATTAGGATACTCTAAAATCAAGATGAGTATAATAAATTATTTTAATGCAATCTCTATTGTTAAATATAAAATAAAAGGTGAATATTCTTTTTTACACCATAATTAGCAATTTCTAGAAATTTTAAATTTTAATTTTTAAAGAAAATCTTTGTTTATTTTATATTTAATAGTGAACATTGTGTTAACATAATCTATCATGTTCATTCCAATATATATAAGAGGATCTTAATCTTATATTAAAAAATTTTAAAAATTAGGGGGCGACACATGATCCCACAACATTAGTTTAGTTTAGTTAGAACCTAGCAATTTGATCGTTTGAAGACAAATAGCACACAGTTGTTTGTACGAGAGTGAAAAATTCTATTTCAAGATGTTAGATCTTGAAATGAAGGTAGTACTTAAATTATCACTCCACATAAGAGGTGTTAAGGCAATGGGAACTTATATAAAAAAATTAAAATATATGTGCTGAGAAATTGTATTAATATTTATACTATTAAAAATTATGATAAATATGTGAACTTCAATTATTATATTATTGAAAAAAATTTTGTTATTTTTTTTCCTGTAAAAATGAAACTTAAAATATACATTACTTCTAGAAATTTTTAAATATTTGAAACTTTATATTCAAAAATTAAGAATAAGTAAACTTGAATGACATATTGAGAATTTGAATGGATCATAATATATATTTTATATATTTTAGTGATAATAAAACATGAAATATATAAAAAAAAATTTTAAAAATATTTGATATTTTTATGTCAAAATATGATTGGGAATTAAAAAAAAAAGTTATTTACAAAAAATTCTTGAACTTCACAAAATTTATAATGTTTGCATGAACTTTTAATTTTCGTAAATTGAATTACATGCTTTTAGTTTTTGATAAATTTTACATTGGTAAAATTTCAGCTCAAATTTTCAGTGACCATATTTGACATGGCAATTTGCACCGTCGTCTACTCTACCAAACCCAGCATCGCCACCATCACTTGACCTTGTCTGTTGTCTGCTTTGTTCCTTTGTTTGCTTTTGATTTTTTAGATTTCCATTTTCATTCGTTTTTTCAAAAAAATTTCATTTTTCATTTTGGAGTTTTTCATTTTTTTGTTTTCTTCTAAATTTTCAATCAGATTTTAACATGACAAAGTAATAATAAAATTTTTGCTTTCTGGAGCTGACGTGATAATTTTTTATTGCTATTTTTGCCACTCCAAAATCTAACTGAATAAAAAATAAATGAAAAAGAGAAAAACATCAAATTGAATGAAACTGTTTCAAAAAATAAATGAAAATAGAAATCTGGAAAATTAAAAGTAAGTAGAAGAACAAAGATCATTGGGAACGAAGCAGAAAATTGGCAAGGCTTGAATGATGGTGGCGATAACAAGTGTGGTGGTGTCAACGGCATTGTAAAATGCCATGTTAGATCCAATTATTAGAAATTTGGTCTAAAATTTTAGCAGTGCAAAATTTGTAAAAAATTAAAAGTTTATGTAAAAATTGAAATTTTATGGAAGTTTATGAATTATTTTAAATAACTTTTTTTTTTTTAATTTCCAATCATATTCTGATGTGATAAAATATTAATAAAAATTGTTATGTTAGATCAAGCATTAAGAAATTTGACCTGAAGTATGATCAACTCAAAATAGGCCAAAAATTAAAAGAATATGATCCAATTTACTAAAATTGAAAGTTTATGCAAAAACTGCAATTTTTATAAAAGTTCATGAATTATTTTATAAATAATCATTAATGCATAATGTAATATTATATTTCATTGAGAAATGTAACAGTAAACACTTGAATGAAAAATATTTATGAAAATAATTAGAGTTAAAACTATGATTTTAATATTCATTTAAAAAACATTATACACTTAATTTTTCAAATCAAAATTTAAAAAGTAAAATATAGGAGAGGGATTAAAAAATAAAAAGAATTCATGCAGAGTTAGAAAGTAAATATAAAAAGAAGAAATTAAAGGTAAAAAATATAAAAATTATTGAGTTAAGAGGTAAAGGTAAAAATATTTTTAGTGTACAATATGTAAAGAAGAATAAATTAAGGGTAAAAAAATACAAAGAATTCATGAACTTAGGGGAAATTAAATGTAAAAATTAAGTTACGAGGGTTAAATAAAAAATTTTTTGGGGACAAATATTAAGTGAAAACAATTTGCAGGTGAAAATAAAACAAAAAAGTGCCCCATAACCCTCCTAAATCTGCCATTGACTTGATCCCCCTCAACATAAGCCGGCGCTGCCCCTTACCACACTATGCATGGACAGAAGCACCACAGTAACAAGTAGGCAAAAGCCCCTTCTTGTTGGACTCAAGCCTCTCAAACCAATAGGCAAGGACACTATGCATGGGTAGAAGCACCACAGTAACAAGTAGGCAAAAGCCCCTTCCTCTTGGACTCAATCCTCTCAAACCAATAGGCAAAGACATTATGCATGGACATAAGCACCATAGTAACAACTAGCCGAAAGCCCCTTCCTGTTGGACTCAAGCCTCTCAAATCAATAGGCAAAGACACTATGCATGGACATAAGCACCATAGTAACAATTGGGCGAAAGCCCCTTCTTGTTGGACTCAAGCCTGTTAAACCAACAGGCAAAGTCAAATAATCTTCCTATAATCCTTCGATTTACAAAGTTGGTTCCTTTCAATCATTTTTCAATAGGAATCCCCATTTAATTAGAGATATTAAAGTTCATGGGCCATACACACATGGTTTATAAGTGGGCAAGTGTTTGAATCCACCTGTATAAAACTAATTAGTTTGTGTTAGATCCAATAACCACTCACTTATAAATCCTTTATATATTTTCTCATTATTCGATGTGAGATTCTTTTTCCAATACACCCCCTCAAGTGTAACCGGACTTGACTTATGGCTTAACAATAACATCAATAAATCAATTGATACTTGCTCATAAATAGAATGACTGACATTTCTTTTTTAGCTTTTAGTTTGAACTGGACTCATCATCAATCCAACAATAGGGGGCTTGAACATGGGTCCAGGATCTAGTTTGTTTGGGCATGAAACTATAATACCATATTAAAGTTTATGGGCCATACACACAGGTTTATAAGTGGGTAAGTATTAGAACTCACTTGTATAAAATCGATTGGTTTGTGAGGTTCAACACCCACTCACTTATAAGTTCTTTATATATTTTCTCATTATTCGATTTGGGATACTTTTCCCAACAAAGAATATCTCTAAAATAGGAATCATACACCATACGAAATAGAAAAGATCTAACTTCAAATAACATAATGAATTTGTGTCACACCATAACATCGGATTATTATAAAGTTATCTGTTAGTTATTTGTTTTTGAGTAACTAAATTTGCCTTGCATAGATGAATTGGTTATAAATTATGAATGATAATTATATATCCAATTAAGAACAAAATGCTGATTTTGTCTTAGGCTAACAACATTATTGCATCAATATATACATACAAGTATGTTGGCTGGTTAATTAATTTGTGGATACAACTCTTGCAGATCAAATTAGACTACCCAGATGAACATTTGATATCAATTTCAGGCAACTACAGTGTATATTTAAATCGTACTTTTATCTCTTCAATGATAATAAAAAGCAACAAAAGGACATTTGGGCCATTTGGTACTAAAGCAGGAAAGTATTTTTTGATTTCATCCACTGGTTGTAAGATTGTTGGATTCTTTGGGAAATGTGACCCTTTCCTTGGTTCACTTGGAGCACATTTGGAGCCATCTTACCCTTACAAATCTATTGGTCCATTTGGAGGCAATGACGGAGTTTCTTGGGACGATGGGGCTTTCACTACTATAAGGCGAATAACTGTTGTCTCTGAATCAGTAATAGAGTCTATTCTTGTAGACTACGACAATGATGGGAGCTTGGTATCATCTCAAAGGCATGGAGGAACCGGCAGGGGCAGCACAAATGTGGTGAGTTCATTGTCATCTTGCTTCTATAAATGGAAAATTCTTGCCTATATTTAGTGTAGGTTCTTGTCTCTGATTTCTTAAGTGGACTAGGGGTGCCTTGAAATGATGTAATCATGCCATAAAATTTTTTGGAGTTGTCAACCTTATCAATCCATTTATCGGCTTGCTCAAAATTGAGAACTAATGCCAAATTGGAATTGAAATTAACAATTAAATATCAAATTGTTTAAAGGGATAATTATTATAAAATCTTTTTATTTTATCATATTATACTAAAAATTCATGTATTTTTAAAATTATACTATAAAGTTCCTATATTTTGGTTCCGTTAAACTGTGAGGTTTTTCCGTTTATTTTTGACCCTTTTTTCGTTAGGCAAATCCTAAAAAGTTAATTTTTATTAAAATATTTATTGTAATATCCAAAATATCCTTCATTCTTTTTCCTACAACCAATTCAACCAAACTCTAAAATTCTTGAATTCTTGAACTAGTTCTTGAATTCTTGAATCTAGTTCTTGAATTCTTGAACCAACAAAACAAAAAAGTACCAATTGACAAACATCATAATCTCAGGAAATCAAAATAAACAAATCTTAAACTACAGAAACAACTTGCAAACTGAATCCAAATATAAAATCACCAACAAAACTCTATCCTCACTAAGCTTAATTGCAACTACAAAAAATAAGGTTAAAATAATAGTACATACTAACCAATCAATGAAAGATCGAGTAAAGCGAGATTAATCCAACAAGAACAAGAATAGCTAGAAACAATAATGAGATCCTAGAGTTGTGAGGAGAAACCCAAAGATCTTTACTAAAGAATGGGAGATTAGACCAAAATGGACAGTCGCGATCTCTAGAGAAGTGGTGACGAGCATAGTGATGATCATCGTCATCAGCAGCATTGTCATGGATGAGAGGCGAAGAGTCTTCGTCTTATCATTGGAGAGTTGGAGGCTTGGGCCTCGAGTGAGCTTGAGTGCCGGAGCTCCATCATGGCTCACTTCGGACTGAATGCCAACTCTTAATTAAATTGTAAAACAACTCTCTCTCAAAATACATAATACAATGAAATGCATAAAGTAATCAACTGATCCAAGACAACAAAAATAAAAAATCCCTACCTTTATCAAGCACTTGACGTAGTGGAAGTCTTTTAAGAGTTTGTTAATTTTCAATGAATACTAAACTAAGAGACATCAAAGTTTATTGATTCAAAAAGAATACCGAAAACTAGAAGAAACAACTTTCAAATAAAAATGTTATTTTTAATTCAAATTAAAGATTCCTCGACCCTAAGGTTTACATGACTATATATAAGAAATAACTTTCAGAAAACCCTAGGAATCTAATATGGTAATTTATTTCGAAAAATGAAACAAGTCATCAAATTTACATAAATAAGGAAACGAATCAAAGCTAACTTAAATCGGGAAACAAATCAAAAGCTAACTTAACTCTGCAGTTAATGTCCTACTTTTTTTATTTTTAATTAATTTTCGACCGTTTTTTTGACTAATTTTCTTTCACGACTTAAATTAGATGGATTATGGGTTAATTAAAAATAAATTGAAGTAAATATGATATTAAAGGTGATGAAAATAGACATGAAATATAAGTAAAATAAAAAAGATGTAAATTTATAATTTTGAAGTTTTACCGAAACAAATTTGGTATAAAAATTCTTTAGCTATAGAGGTTGAGTTATTAAGTTGAATTAAAGTATCAAAAGTAATATGAGGTTCTATAGGACTTTAATGGGAAGAATTTAAGGATTCAATTGAAAATAATTAAAAAAATTGTGGTAGCAATTATAAATATGAAAAATTATGGGTAAAAGTATAATTACCCAAAGTTGTGAGACCCACCAAGCCAACTGTCATTTTAATCTATAAAATTTAGAATTCTCCAAAAAAGGAAAAATCCTTGGAATTATTGGCCAAAGGGACAAGGAAAGTAGGATTTTTAATGAAAATTTTTCCCACCAATTTATGAAAATTTGACAAATGCCCAAATTCTAGAATTTTCTCCATTTTTCAACCTTTCCATTAGCTTAGTATAAATATGAAGGAGATGGATAACCAATTGAATATCTAATGGCCAAACCATCTATGGAAAAACCTTCAAAAATATTTTCTCAAATTCCCTTCCATAGAAACCAAATGTTTGAGCACGGAAATGTTAGATAAGAAAAATGATCAAGGAAAAATTTATGGATGTGCTTTTCTTAGAAGAGAAAAGAAGAGAGGCTTCATCTAAGGTAATGTTCTTAACTTGGTTCTTTAATTTATTCTATAAGTGTTATAGCTAGAATAGATAATAAATTGATTTAATTGAATTATGTAATCAAAGGAATATGAAAGAAGTTAAAGGGTGAATTAGAGTTTTGAAGAATTCTGAAAATAATTAATGTCAGAAAATTGTAGTTCATATTTTGTGGACTAAATGAATGAATTTGGGGAAGTGTAAAAACATAAAAGTTGTAGGTATATGTGTTATGTAAATGCTTGTAAAAGGAATTTATGAAATTCGAAGTGAATATGGAGATATTAAATAAATATTATGATTTGCTCGGATGTAGGGTTTTTGAAAAATGCTCCTGTGTTTTTTGTTTCGGAGAATGTTAAAGACTGAATTAGGTAAAGTGTCCAACATGAAAAGTGTTCATTTATGTTTTATCTAGAGGCCTATGAAAGGGTTTTAGCATTGAATTTGTATTTTGAGAGATATTAAGCTAAAAGCATTACCAGCCCAGATTGACAGATAAACAGAAAAAGGGTACTGTGTTCTGTTTATATGAGGATCTTAGATTCTAAATTAGAAAAAATATTAAATATAAAAAAAATGTTCTCTTATATGAGATATAAGTGTTTGTAAATTGGTTTTTCATTTGGATGAACACGAGTTGAATTAAACTAATTTAACTATTAATTAACAAATATAAATTTCAGTATGGTTTTTTCTGTAATATCAATATATTTCCCAATATGAATAGTGTCAATTTCAACATTTTTAATATTTCCCAAAATACTCAACTTGCATAGAAAATAAACTTTTAATTCACCCTTATAACCTCACTACAATAATTCTTTCATAATTTCCAATGACCAATTTTGTTGAATAGGGGCATTATTTATTTATAATCAAAATTAAACAAACTAAACTAAGCTAATATAATATGAAAAACTTAAATTAGGATAAAAAGATAACTTATGGAAATTTGGGCCATTTGGTGTCAAGGGTCTACTCAATTTGGGTCAACCTCTTATTGATGGATTGGAAACCCGTTGAAATCCAATCCTCCAAGTGGCTGAATGGATCTTCTTTCACTTTTGCAAGCTCCATAATTTTCTTTCCTTTGGCAAGAATCAACTTCTCCTTTCCTTTGGAGCTTTGACCAGTAGCATCACAATTTTCAGATTTTTTATTAGAATCTTGAGTAAAGGGTTGCCCAAAATTCCAATAACGGTAATCCTCAACAGGGGGTCTAAAGCTTTCAACTGAGTCTTCCTCTTGGTCCTCTTCTTCTTCTGGTTCCTCTTCTTCATCCTCTTCCTCTTCCTCTATATACACAGGCATATGCATGACTAGTTGATGAATTTCATTCATCCATTACTCCATCTGAATTCCATCATCTTTTTAATATAAGATTCACCCTTATATTGCTTAGTACTTTAGACTTCACAATATGACTGTTTGGATTTAAAATCATCTTTTTTCATACTTCCAATACTAGTAAATCTATTCAAATTATGCTAACAATGAACAATAATGCTCATTAACATATAGCAATGGTCATTACTAATAGGCTACAACGAATGTGAACTTTGTTAATGTGGTGAAAAAGCTTTGTTGACTTGTAAATATCTTCACAAATCTCCTAGCTTGATTATAGGAGATTTTTTTTTTTCTTTCCATGTTCATTCTTTCCTATATTAGAAGTGTAATTTGTGTACAAATAGGAACTTGAATAGATGATCAAATATCAATAAAAATTAAGAGCTTTAGCCTCTTTTCTTAACATGGTATTAGAGCTACCATCCCAGGAGGCTTGATTTTTTTTCGATCGTCATCTCCGGCATACCCAGTTTTTCCGATGGAGAGAAAACAAAGAGTTAAAGGGCTTGTGGGTGCACGTTACTGCCACTACCCTTCTAGAACAACTACCCAACTGCTAATCGGTGACCCTTTTTTGCCAAACTTCAGTTGCACCTACTCACTAGTGGATTGCGACTCCGACCAGGTAAATACTTTACCTTGGGTGTCGATCTTTCTTGCTTGAAGTTGAGTTTCATTTTCTTTGCCCTATCTATTCGATTCTGCTGGCTTTTTTTCGATCTTGTTCACTCTGATACGAAGGGAGACCTAAATCTTCAATTTTGTGATCATCTCTTGCGAACTACTTAAAAATCTCTAAGGGTCCATTAGGAGAGCCTAAAATTGGAATTGAAGGATTTTCAATTCTAGTGTTTTACAATGCACCTAGAGTTAAAATTAGAATTCTATCCAATACACCTAGAAAAGCAATTTCATAATTTCATTATCAACCCATAAGAATTATAATTCCATAACTGTCATAGCCAACCTCTCCACCACCACCACCCTTACCACTGTTGCATGCGACTACAGTCATCCACCATCATCGTCTTCAGTGGTGATCCACAACCACATTGCCATCGTCGGCAGCGATGGTCCGCCACTGCCATGCAAGCAGTCTGCCACTGCCACCGTGGATGGAGATGCCACCGCCATCAATTTTATTCAATTTCAATTCTGTGTGTGAAACAAATGTTGGAATCAAATTCTAACACAATTCTAATTCTTGAAAATTAGAATCGGAATTGAAAATTTCAATTACAATTACAATTCCAATTCCTCATCCCAAACGGGCCCTAAAGAAACTTACACAGAATTTGAGGTGGAAAAACTTGATAAATAATTGCTAAGAACTCTAATTTATATATAGATACAAAACATAAGTCTAGGAGGCTGAAGAAGTCCTTAAAAACTTAGGAAAGTGGAAGTTCCAAACTACCCTCAAAGTTGGATGAAACTAGAAAATAATTTCGCAAAAGGAAAACAGGTTTGCAGGTTCGTCAGATGTTGCATAGCCGTGCACAAGCTCCCTTAAATGATTGTGCACTTCAATCTTCACTTCGGAATAAATAAATAAAAAGTGCAAGCAGGCCCAAAATTTTCTCACGGCAGTGCATTGCTTGCCTTGCACTTACTCTTTGGCGCTATTTTTCCAACACTATGCATTTTTTCTTTTTTTGCTTCTGACTCCTTTTTGATTGATCTTCAAACTTTTGATTTCCTTGAATATCCATAAGAGACCTCCATAAATCCTGAAAAAACAGAAAACAATCTATAAAAGTATAAGTTGCATAAAACAAAGAAAAACAAACATAATCAACACATTAGATGAATTAATTTAACAAATTGCCTTTAATATTATCATGTTTCAAGCTCATCAAACTTCTATACTATTCTCATTTTATAGCAAATTTTAAAGTCACCCTGTACAAGTCTCATGCTATAACTCACGAATGTAACCCTTAATTAAGTGTATGTAAATTTATTTTGCAAAATTGTGCTATTTCTTTTGACCATAATCTCTAAAATGAAATCTCCATGTAGAGTTCATTAATTATCATGTTTAAAATAGGGCGTTTCATTAAAATCTTCTAATTTAAATAAAAAAAAAAGGGGAATGGGAAAACTACCATTGAGAGACCAAGAGTAAGGGAAGAAAGTGTCCATCGGCGGCTCAGTTAAAGATTTAAGGCTTTCATTTATTTGTGCATTAAAATTTAAAGTCCTTAAATTTTGTGATTCTAGTTTGTACTATTGTTAATAATAATTTAAAAAAAAAAATAATAACTGATTAAAATGTATAATAATTTGTTAAATTTTTAATAGTGGGCTCAAGAGATAAATGGAAGTAGTTCAAACCCACAAAAAATGGAATTAGAATTTAAGACGAGTTAAGGTCTAATTACAACTAAAAATTAGAACTAACCAATAGGGAATTAGACATTAAGCCTATTTATACTTTTTATAATTTTATCATCTTTCTAATGTGGGATGTTTATATTTTTATATCTCAATATTTCCCTCTCATATAGTAATTGATCTGATCTAATTGCCATTTAATAATATAATATTTGTAGTAATTTTGTAGTTTGATGGGTAATTTTGGTAGTAAGTACAGGTAAGTAATTATTGCTAGTAATTGAGAATTAATGGGTTCCAATGCAACAAATCATGATAGAAGCCCGTTCTGATACCATGTTAAATTTTCGATATAATGGGCCTAATGATAAATAGGAGGAGATCAAACCTACAAGAATGATATTAAACTTTAGGATGAGGCTAAGATATAATCATAACTAAAAGTTAAAACTAACCAATAGGTAATTAGACCTTAAACCCATATATATTCTTTATAATTTGATCATCTTTCCAATGTGAGATTTTTATATTTTTATATCTCAATACTCTCCCCTCAATTGGTAATTGGCCAGTTACCACTTGAAGGAGAGTGTTGAGATATATAAAAATTTCATATTAGTGGATTATAAAAATAAATGTCAAAATATAAAAAAAATAGAGAACCTTACCATATTGGCTTGATTCAAACTTTTGTGAATAAGGTGATTCAACAAAAAATATTACAAAATAATTCACTCTCTCCAAATTATCCAAATTGTTCTCCATTACCAATAAAACTAATAAAATTCTTCATGGTATCATAGCAGAATTCTATCTTGGTTTGATCATACTGTCAAATTAAATACCAAATTATTAGTGGGTTGGTAACCTATCAAACTATCAGAATCTACTTGAATTATCAAATGACAATTGGATTAAGCCAGTTACCATTTAAGGGGAGTGTTGAGGTACAAAAATCTCACATTAGTGAATTACAAGAATAAATGCTAATATAAATAAATAGAGAATCTTACCATATTGGCTTGATAAGCTTTTGTGATTAAGCTGATCTAGCAAAAAATATTACAAAAAAATTCATTTTTTCTAAATTATCCAAATGGCTCTTCATTACCAAGCAAAGTTAATAAAATTCTTCATAGATCAATTATTCAAGCCTTGTTCTTCCTTACTTTTCTTTATTTGTTTTTAAATTTCCCTTTTGCCCTTTTCTCCATTTTATTTTATTTTATTTTATTTTTTCTTTAAAATTTTGGGGTGGTTGCAAAACTAGAAGGCTTTAGTCATTCAAATAGTATCTTGTCAATAATAATCGGATTTGATATAGTTAAATGTACTTAGATTTGAAACTTAATCAAATAATGGAATGAGTTAAATTGTAAAATTGTTAAAACGGGTTAACATGTAGGGCAACTCGTGCGTGTGTATCAACTTAATTTTTTTTAACAGGCCAAATCGACATCTATTAATTCATTGAAGTTCTAGAACTATGGATTTCAGGCATTGTTTTGGAGCACTCCAATTAGAGTCTCTTACAATGTAACTTTCACAGGTTGAACTAGATTACCCAGATGAGTATGTTACTTCAGTCTCTGGATACCATGGTGCAAACTCTTTTCACAATGTCATTCAATCACTTGTAATCCGAACGAACAGAAGAGTTTATGGACCTTTTGGTGTGGAAAAAGGTAAATATTTTTCTTTTCCACAAACTAATCAAGGCAAGATCATTGGGTTTCATGGGAAGTGTGGTTCTCATCTTTATTCAATTGGTGGACATTATATTATCCTAAATTTCTATCCAGTGGAAACTGTTGGTCCATTTGGTAGATTGGATGGCTATGCATGGGATGATGAAATTCATTCTGGAATAAAACAGATAAGAATAACACATGGAGGATGTATTGGTTCCATTTCTACTGAATACTACGACAATGAGGACACAATTCTAGTTACCTCTACAAAGCATGGAGGAGATACTGAGCCCAAAATTGATACGGTTAGTTTACCATGCACATGAATATTATTATTTAACAGTCTTATTAATGAAAATCATTAATATGTTTAGAACAAACTTAGTTGAATTGTTTAGATTAAACTTTTCATTAGTTAGACTGTTAAATAACAACTAAGTCATTTAAAATCAATTGAACTAAAATAATCAATTTAGATGATATGAAAATAAATTGTGCAAACTTCCTCAATATTTGAGGATTGTAATTTACATATTAGATTATTTCTGTGACAGGTCAAACTTGATTTACCAGATGAGTTTCTAACTTCAGTTTCGGGTAGCCATGCTGTCTTGGGGATAGATGATGAAATGACATCAATCACATTTCAGAGCAATAGAAGAACATTTGGACCATTTGGTATGATCCGTGGACAGTATTTTTCTTTCCCATCATTTAATGGCAAGATTTTAGGATTTCATGGAAGATGTAATGAAGTTCATCTAAATTCAATTGGGGCACATGTGGAGCTCATTTCCAATCCAAAACCATCTGAATATATTGAACCGTTTGGAGTACAAGGTGGTGATCAATGGGATGATGGAATTTATACTACAATTAGACAATTAGTAATTACTTGTGGATCAATAATAAATTCTATTTGCATTGAGTATGATAAGAATGGGCATTCTTTTTGGTCCCCAAAGCATGGACGAAGTGTTGGAGAAAAGACATATAAGGTTAGTGCTGAAATTAATGTGTTATTATTTGTTCAATGTTCAAAATATGTGGGAATATTATTTTAGAATATTTTGATTTTGATTGATTTATATGGCACATATTTTCTTAGAATCCAAGATTAATCTGAACTCTCATTTGCAGATAAAACTCAATTACCCAGATGAGTTCCTCATTTCATTTTCGGGCTCTTACAATGAAAACTCTGGTTCTACAGGAATTCAATCACTTAAAATCCAGAGCAATAAAAGGAGATACGGACCATTTGGTACTGGAAAGGGAACTAAAGAATTCTCACTTTCATCAACACATGGAAAAATAATTGGATTTCATGGAAAATGTAGTGATTATCTATACTCTATTGGTGCATATTTAAAGCCAATACCTATGTCATACAAATACAAAACTGTGGAGGCACAAGGAGGGCAAGGTGGAGAACTATGGGATGATGGAATTTACACTACAATAAGGCAATTGATCATAGGCAGTGGAACAGTAGTTGATTCAATACAAATAGAGTATGATAAGCATGGGCGCTCAGTATGGTCTGCAAGACATGGTGGCACTGGCGGTTATAAACATACGGTTAGTCCATTACAATTTCCTTTTTTTATACACCTAATTGTTACTCATATGTTCGATTCAAAGTTCATTTTGATGAATGATTTATTACAAATATTAACTTTTTTATGATTTTGATGAACGCATGGACGGAAAATCTTATACCAATATGCTAACATGTATCTTCCATTTTGGATAAAACTATTCTAGCAAGAAATAAAAACAATTTTTATTTTTAATTTAGGGAGATTGAAAAGTAATGTGATTATAGTCCAAGAAAGTTTTAACTAATCAATTGTTTAACTTAAACTAAATAGAGAACTTTACAATCTTAGAAAGTGGTAGAATGTTTGATCTAAGTTGACACAAAAAATTTATTTAACTTGGAATAGTCCTTTTTATGGCCAAAATATCATGTTATAGAGATTCTTTTTAATTGGAGGATCATTGCAATATACGACCTAAATTTATCACATATAATATCATTAAGATTTTTAAATTTTAAAGAACATAATAATATTAATATATATGATAAATTTTAATCGAAGTATGACAATTGAAAGATATTTTAATATTATTTAAAATGATTTGTCTTTTTATATTTAGGTAATATATATGAACTTTAATTATTATTATTTAATATGATATTGTTATTAAAACTCAGGTTCTCTCTCATTTGTTTTGATCAAATGTAATTTTATATCTTGATCACGTACATTATTAGTGAGTTTTGATTAACATATTTCATCATACATGTTTTGGTTGGTTTTTTCACGCATCTTTGTTCAATACAAGTTATTGTATATATGAATTGTGTTAAACTTGAAACGAATTTTTTATTATTTCTTCTCACTTACTTTTCATGATTTGGATATATGGGTATATATGGTACTTAAAGTTAGATAGACTTACAACATTACTTAAAAAATACTAAAAGATCAAATTAATGAAGGAATACCAAGAGACTCTATTTACACCAAGAGTCACCTAGGAGTACTAGAAGACAACTCATGCCAATACTCCTCAAATGGGTGAGAAGATGTCTTTGATTCCCAACTTGCCAAGAGAGTTGTGAAAGGCTTTGCTTGACACTACTTTGATCAGTATGTCTACTAACTGATCTTCGGACTTGACAAATGGTAGAACCACTACCTTGGCATCCAAGTTTTGCTTGGCAAAATGCTTTTCCACTTTAACATGTTTGGTATGATCATGTTAAACTGGATTATGGAAAATCTCAATTGTTGCTTTGTTGTCACATGATAGCTTCATCTAGGACGTAGGTGGAAAGCCAAGTTCAGTCATTAGCTTCTTTAGCCACAACAACTCACAAAGGCCTTTAGTAACTCCTCAAAACTATGCTTCAACACTTGATAAAGCCACCCCTTTCTGCTTCTTACTTCTCCAAGTAACAAGATTTTCTCCAACAAAAGTGAAATATCTTGATGTAGACCTCCTATTCGAAACACTGCCTGTCCAATCGACATATATAAATCCTTCAACTTCAAGATGACCATTCTTCGCAAAGAACAACCCTTTTTCTGGAGTTGATTTCAAGTACCTTAATATTCAAATTATAGCATTCATATGCTCTTCACTAGTATTGTGAATAAACCGACTCACAACCCCAATAACATATGCAATATCAGGATGGGTATGTGACAAGTAAATTGACCTCCCTACTAACCTCTGATACTGGTCCTTATTTGTAATTTATGATTTTGACTCCAACATTCCAACTTCAACTATCAAATCTAGTACATACTTTCACTAAGATAGGAAGATCCCCTTTTTAGACCTTGCCACTTCAATTCCTAGAAAATACTTCAGACACCCTAAATCCTTCATTTCAAACTCTGCTGCAAGCCTTTCTTAAAGATGTGAAATTTCTTCAAGATCATCACCTGTAATAATCATGTCATCTACATTTATGATCAAGGCTGTAATTTTTATCTTGTCTCCGCTTTAGGAAGAGCATATGATCTGAATTGCTTTGATTGTACCAATATTGCCTTATTGCAGAGTTAAAACGCCCAAACTAGGAACAGGGTGACTATTTCAACCCATAGAAAGCTCGCTCAAGCTTTCATAGCACACCAGGTCGGTTCATACATGCATATCCGGGTGGAATTTCCATATAAATTTCCTCCAAGTCTCCGTGAAGAAATGCATTCTTCACATCAAACTGATGTATTGGCTAATCCAAGTTTGTAGAAAGAGACAATAGAACTCTCACAGTATCAAGCTTTGCCACCAGAGAGAAGGTTTCCTGATAGTCCATCCTGTAGGTTTGGGTGTATCCCTTCGTGACCAAACATGGGTTGTATTTTTTGATTGACCCATCTGTTTTATATTTTATAGTGAAAACCCACATACATCCTACATCTTTCTTCCCTTCTGGCAATTCAACAAGCCTTCAAGCCTTATTTTTCTCTAAGGCATCCATTTCCTCTTTCATTGCTTTTACCCATTTAGGATCTTTGGACGCTTCTTGTACTCTACGAGGGACTTTAGATGTAGAGATGTTTTCCACAAATGCTTTCAAAGGCCCTACTAATCTTTCTGTCGACACATAATTGGGTACTTTGACCTTCGTTCTTCCACATATAGTGAGTATCTATTAGGTGTCTTGCCCCTATTGTGTTGTCAGGTAATTTATAGCCAACAACTTCATTAGTATCAACAAAAATATCCCATTCAGTTGGAGTATCTCAGGAATACCCTCAAGAGATTGGTCAGGTACTGAAGGGGAAATGGGCTCTTGTTGTTCTGGAAGGGAAATGGGGTTTTGTGGTTCAAGTTCCATCACCACACTCGAATTGGCAACCTCCTCAGCCAGTACTACCTCTTCTTCATTAAACCTGCCACATGAATCTCATCCCTCTATTGGTAAGGACACTTGCTATCTTGAAACACAAGATGGTTCAAATAGTTCAACCCGTGCCCCTGTCGTTATACCACTCTCCCACCAATTGTATCATTCACTGTGTATCTCCCCCTGAATGGTACAACTTGGTGGAGGAAAAGATAGCTCAGACTCGACAAAAGTGACTTCAATTGTCATGTAAGTTTTCTTTGTAGTATGATCATAGCAGCGGTAACCTTTCTGAGTAGGTCCATAACCAAGAAACACCCACTTAACATCATAAGGATCAGGTTCAGTGCACTGATTCTCATGTAAGTGAATATAAGATATGCAACCAAACACCTTATGGGCTAAGATTAATAAAGGGAAAATAACAAAATGAGTTGACAAATCCTATAAGAGTAAAATTTTAGGATACGAGACGACATTCGGTTCATTAAGTATACCATTGTGACCATTGTTGCATCCCAAAAATGCTTGGGCATTTGTCCACCCACCAAAAAAGAATGAGCAATTTCTAGGATATGGCAATTTCTCCTCTCGACAACGTCATTTTGTTAAGGTGTTTGTGTGCAAGATGTTTCATGAATCAAGCCATGGTCCTAAAAGTAAGTTCCTAGGTATTTGACCATGTATTCCCCCCATTATCAATCTTGAGAATCTGAATCTTAGCACCAAACTGAGTTGCAACCATATTAAGAAACACACAAAAAATGTCAGCAACCTCATCTTTATGTTTCATCAAATAAACCCAGGTCATCCCAGTACAATCATCCATAAAGGTGACAACCTCGAATTTCAAATATAGTAGTAATTGGTGAGGCACCCCACACATCGAAATGGACCAAAGAAAATGGTATTTTCCTCTTATTCAAACTCAATGGAAATTAAACATGATGGTTTTTTGCAAATATGCATGTCTCACATTGAAATAAAGAGTATGATAAATTACTAAACAGATTTGGTAGCAATTTCTTCAAATAACCAAATGATGGATGACCAAGATGACAACACCATAACCAAATCTCAGCTTCTTTATTAGTAGTACGGCTATGATTGTGGTGTGCTTGTCCCAGTAGAAAATCATCAACATAATATAGTCCATCCCTTTTAGTACCACATCCAATAATCTCCTGCGTGTGGATATCCTGAAATAGGCAAAAAGTAGGATATATTAGAATACAACAATTCAATTCTTCAATCAGTTGGCCAACAAATAATAAGCGATTTGATAAAGAAGGCACAAGTAAAATATATGACAGAGTGGGACGATGTGATCTCAACATGACTAGCTCTTTTCACAAGATAGCCGCGACCATTAGCATTATAGATATGTTGTTTTCGTGGCTTGGTTCTACTTAGAAGATCATTTGGACTAGGTGTCATATGATCCATAGGCTCGGAGTCCACAATCTATTCATATTTACTATCATGAGAAGTACTAATAAACGCACATCCAAATTACCTTCGTCAGCTGAATCCTGAAGTTTGTTGGAGTCTACCTGTGGCATTAATGAAAGCGAGGAAGACTCGCCTATGGCAAGTGAAACTTGGCCCTTCGTTGCCACATTCATATGCTTCTTCTTTTCTTGCAAGTCTTGCCACCATTCAGGATATCCAAGAAGCTTAAAGCATATGTCCTTCGTATGTCATGGATTACCATAATGTGTACAGCTACCACTAGACAAAATTGTAGCCTTTGTTCCTATGCCGCTACACCTTCCTCCAAATGTCGAACTGGTGGACATCAGTTGCAAAGTTGATGGCATGCTATTGCCCCCACTTTTGCCAACACGTGAAACCATAGCAGTTGCGGTGGACTTATCTTCCCTGGACAACATAAGAGCTAGTCTCATACCCTCCAATCATACCCTAGCAAAAGCTTCTTCCACTGTAGGGAATGGATGCATCTGTAACACGTCAGCATGAATCTTATCAAGGTGGTCATCAAGACCATCAAGAAATATGTAAACTCTTATCTTCCTGGACAACAACATTATATTTTCGATATCTGATAGGCAAACCATAGATTTGGTCTCGGAAAATCAATTTCTCTCCAAAGTCGTTGAAGTTCATTGTAATAATTTTCAATAAGATGGCGGCCTTATTTTAGTTAAGAAACTCAGCACTTCAAATCATAAATCCGAAAGGTGTTGGTACCATCAAAGAAAGTCGTAGCCACCATATCCCACACATCCTTTGATGTAGGGAAGTGGATTAAATTCCCAATAAACTCCAGTTACATGCAATTGATAATCCATGACAATTGAATCTTTAGTCTTCCACTTCCTAAAGGTCGGATCTGTAGGAAGTGGTTGAGGAAGATCACCAGTAATATAACCCATCTTGTCCTTGCTAGAAATATGCATCTCGACAATCTGTGACTAAAGACTATAGTTTTTCCCATCTAGTTTGATAGCAATAACATGAATGATTGGTTCTGCAAGAGAAGACAACACAAGAGGTTGTGTCAGGAGCTGCTTCATGGCTGATGTCAGTTCTTCCAGAATCGCCGTAGCTAACGAACCATCGCCGGATGACTATCCAACAGTGATAGCATTATTGGTAGAGCCATATGGAATGAGGTTTACAGATAAGTCTGCTTTGATACCATGTTAAACTTAAAAAGGAATTTTTATTATTTATTCTCACTTACTTTTCATGATTTGGTTATATGGGTATATATAGTACTTTAAGGAAGTTAGATAGACTTACAACATTAATTATACTAAAAGACAAAATTAATGAAGGAATACTAAGAGAATATCTACACCAAGAATCACCTAGGAATACTAAAATACAGCTCTTGCCAACAAATTGTTGGTAATTGAAAGTGAAAACATTTATGACACTAAATTAGCATTTGTGCTCATATATCTTTTAAAGTCATTATTTATTATTTTATATTATAGAATGTGCGCAATAGTGTGAGGCCTCACTCAAGGAATCAAAATATTTATTTGGGTGATTTTTCACGCACTTAAGATAATTTTTGTCTTACATTGATAAATTATTATTTATCTTTAATTTTGAAAATTATTTTGAGTCGACATCTTAATTTTTATGGTAAAAGAAAGGAAAACTTAATTTTAACTCCAAATTAACTACAACAAAAAAGGCACTAGACCTTCGAACTGAGACTTAACTTGGATTAGGTTTTTGATTTTAAGTAATTCAAATTTGGCTTTCAATTTAATTTATTATCTATAAAAAAAAGATGCATTTTTATGAATAATTAAAGCATGACATTTATAAAATGAATGAATTGCATAAAATTAAATAATCATATGACATGAATAAAATAAAGCAATTTAAATAAAGCAATAAAAAAAGCAAGTAAACTAAAATTAATTATTACAATTTAAATCTAAAATAGAGTATATCAACTCTAACTCTTATAAGTTCTAGGTTGATCATATATTTCTCAAAAATACATAAAAAATTAAGTACAATAAAGTGCAAAATAAATAACATGGAAAAAATGATTTTTTATATTTTTTAGATTTGAAATTCTAAAATAACTTGCGTGTGTATTATTTTGAATGAGAATTAAAATACACGCAGTTCTTCCTTTTTGCAAAGGGGTTAGGCCTGATTTAAGAAAAAGTCTAATTTTATATTTATTTATTTTTATTGTGTTTTGGTTCTTTATTTTGATAATTTACCAAATTAAAAAAAAAAAAATAGAAGAATGAGAGATGCGATAAATTAAAAGAGATGAGTTTAAAGAAAAGTGTAGATTGCTTTGCAATTTGGGCGGTAAGCATCTTAGAGTTCTTCCGGACCAAAGTTCCAATTTTCATTTGGGAAATTAAATTAGTCCAAGTATTTTTTAATTAATTAATTAAGTCCATGTTAATTAATTAGTTCAATTTGTCCAAAAATACTAAATTGGCTCAAAGAGAGATCAATTTAAAGTTCCATATGCCAAGAAAAGTCTTATATTCCTTTAATTCAAAGAGAATTAAAGAAATTGGTTTGAGATCAAAGAGAAATGAACCATTTATGTTAAAAAAATATTGATTTAGGAGGGAGAAAAGAGAGCCAGCTAAAAAAAATTTAACTTAGCTGTTTTGATGTCAATTGGAATGAAAAATGAGGCTCATATATATAGTTGAAGGCTAGGGGGAAGTCTAATTTTCTAATGTGAGATTCTGCAGAAAACAAAGTCGCCACTTGCTCTCACTGGAGGCGTTGCCGTGAAGAGCTGGCGGCGCCACCTTCAAGGGGGTGGCGGCTGCTGCCTTACTGGTGACCTGCCGCCGGCGAAGCATGGTGGTGTCGCCGCTGTCACGTGGCAACTCTTAGTTGGCTCTCATTCCGGTTGTCTGTTTCAAAGGTGGTTCGAATCCTGATTGATGCCGATTAGTCTGACACGGTATCAATTTTTTAAAATGCGTCAAAGTGTTTGAAATAATATTGATTCAAGATGTTTAACTGGTATTTTATTTTTTACATTTGTGTGCTCGTACCTTTGACTTTTTTTTCTTCAAAGAGAATATTTTTTATATACATATTATTCATTATAATTAAATTGGTGAAACACCTTGTATATTGTGGAAAGGTTTTCTCTAACTAAAATATTTAGAAGGTGTGAGAGACTTTCTAAAATTATACTTCTTCATATATGCATGTGTGTTTATTTTTTATAGTTGAAAATTTTTATAAGGGCTTTGAGAGGAGCATGAACCAATATATTTAGTTGATACTTATTAATATTCACTAGATTTTGCATGAACCAATATATTTAGTTGATACTTATTAATATTCACTAGATTTTCACCCACATTTGCCTTGGGCGGTAAATCACTTATAATTATTGAAAAAATATCCAAAGTAGAAAAAAATTAATTAAAACCAATTAGAAAAAAAGAGAGAATAACCTTGAAAAAAAAAATTCAATTTCAATAATAGAACAATATGATAAATATTTCAAAACTTAGTAGTCAAGTAGCTTCTTTATGCTCACTTGATCACCTCACCTAAATTATGACCACCTTTCCTATGTGATTACAGATCTTAAGATACATGTTCATGTGGATAATAATAAGTCATTTATTTATTAATTAAACATTTTTAATTGTTGATGCTCTTTATATGGTGTGGGTAGTTGCACATCAATTGATGAAATCTATAATCCTAAATAGAAATTCAATTACTTATAATAAAAAAATAGAACAAAGACTTAATTGAATTGAATTTCAACATCCCAAACAAATAATTGAAATAAAAAAGAAAGTCTTGAGAAAATTCTAGCAAAGGGATCTCCACTTGAATCTTCAATCTACCTTAAAAAGTCTTCGAGAAAACTAAATCTAACATACAAGAAATCTAAATTGTGGAGAAAACTCAAAATCACCTATTCTTTACAGATTTACGACAATCCACTTTGGACTTGCACGGCCATGCATCATATCTCCACTCTTTTTGGCTAAATTTCACACTTGGCAGCAAAGAAAAATTGTGTACGGACTTTTGGCTCTTTTCAATCTTCATTCGCTTTGGACTTCAATCCAAATTACTTCCGAACTTTCATTTTACTTGAAATTATGTTAGAAATTTCCAAAATAATAAGAAAACACAAAAGAAATTAAAAAATAAAATAAGATAAAATAAAGAAAATCAAATCATAAACACAGTAATAGATGGATTAATCGTAATAATTGTTCTTTACATTATTATCATATTTTAGACTAATAAAATTTTCATAAACTTAAGTCTTTGTTTGTCCTCTAGTAAACTAAGAATTTAATGCAATAAGAAAATTTTGTATTCTCAAACTTAGGTTAAATAAAATTTTCAAAACCTCAAGAAATAATATTTACAAATAATATATCAATAGTATTACAAATAAAGCTTTTATCTTTAGTTTAAAATAAATCTCATTTTAATCATGTCTTGAAAAAATTTGTATTAAACCATTCACAAATAAATTGTTGCACTTCAGATAGACATGTATACACTAAATATCTTTAAATATCTACCATAAGGGTCAATAGATAATATTATATGTGCCTAGAATAAATGGGCACAAAGGGTTGAAAACATAATAATAAAAACATATCATGAATCATAACATACATATCATACATAACATGAATCATAATAGGGCAATAACTTCTCCCTTTAAACTTGAACGTTTGATTGGTCGAACATATGCCTAGGGTATCATGGCCCTCCTTAGGTAAGACATTGATAATTCAAACTTTATCAGCTGAGCTAATAGTGCATATAACCTAATGAAATCTCCTCCAATAGTAGGACATCCTGTCATATATATGGTTTGTGTTTAGATTATGGCTTGCTAGGAATTATGGTAATATATTGGCAAAATGGCCTCTCATTAACAATAAAGTATGGTTTTGGCCCAAGTGGCATTTTATTAATAATAGAACATGTATGATTTTGCCCAAGTGGCCTTTCATTTACAATAGAACATGGTCAATAACATTAGGTTCAATACAAAGGCTCATTAGCAATGAAACAAAGATTCTCAATGATGGGTATCAATCAACAATAGCAATAAGAATAATCATATTAGTAACAATAATACAATTTAGGCCTTATAGAATGAATGAATCAATTAGAAGTTAAACACAAATAAGTCATGGTAAGTTGTCATGCATTAATATATTTCATAACTCACATTGAACAACACCTTAACCTACCATGTTCCTACCATATAATCCTAATTCATATGACTCAAATTAGAAACATAATCATTATCAACATAGGTCTCATATAATCCTAATTCATATGACTTAAATTAGAAACATACTTAATCATTATCAACATAGGTCTCATATTCCTCCATATAATTCATCCTATATCTCTTTTAAGTCAACATTTTCGTTAAACATACCTGATACACGTTTCAAGGTGTTGTCATTTCCAGTGTTGTATAAAATCATATAATTTCCGTACAAACTCAATAAACTCAGTAATTCTGTAATGTTTATCTATTCAAACACTTAATATCAGTTTTAGATTTTTTTCCAAACTCAAACATAACACTTCAATATCAATTCTTCATTCATTTACACCCATCCAGTCCTCTCGTGGTGTTTACAAATCATAAAAAGAATCAACAAAATTTTTGGGAAAAAATTTAAATTCAATGATTTTTTAGAAATCTTTACCAATATATGCTTTTAAATTATGCTAGAAACATTTAGTAACAAAACCTCAAAATATTGATAAAGAACACATGTTTGAGATAAAATTTACTTACAATAATGTTGATTCCCGAGATGCTACTATGATGCCGAATTTGGATAAGATTTTGAAGTTATTTTGGTGAAGAAATGTGTTAATTTGGTGGGTATGTGTTGCTACTATGATGGAGCAACAATTTGGTGATGAGAAATGGTGGAGAAGTGGAGCAAAATGAGAAAAATGGTAGCTGGAAATGAAAGAGATGGGAAGAAAGAAGAAGAGAAGTAGAAGCAGCAAATTTTGGTTTTCCAAGAGCAGTCAATGTTAGAGTATTTATAAAAAGGATTAATTATAATTAGGTTTTTGTATTTTGGTCGATTATATTAAAAAGTTCATATATTTTTAAAATTATATTAAAAAGTATTTGCATTTTGATTCCGTTAAAATTTAAGGTAATTTTATTAGAAAATTCGTTAAATTTATGTAAAAAATTCAAAATACCCATTATTATTAATTTACCATCATAAACCATATGAGAATATAATCAAACTTATATTCTTGCGGAGATCCAAATTCATCTTGGCAAGAGGCTATACATCCAATTTTTGTGACACCATCCAAAAGTAGGGTTGTGTGAAAGACAAACAAAGAAGATTCGTTGTTATTTTTGTACTTGATCCTTTTTGGCAACTCACTTTCAGGGATACTCACTTCCAAATAACTATTATTTAGTTTAGGATTATCAATCTCCCGTCAATAAATCGTCCAAAAATTGATTACATTTTTCCCAATCCAAATTGATGGAGTAATCAAATTCAAATCTTCTATAACTATTTGGATCTGTAATGAGGCGACAGAATAAATTGTTGCTCTCAAAGAAAATCTTTAGAAAAATGTGAATAGATTCAGATATGAAAGATCAGACTAACAGGCTCTGGACTTCTACTTGTAACTAGTGGCTAAACTGCATACCTAACCAAAGAACAGCGAATGTCGGAGTAGAATCAAAATCACAATGAATATCGAGCTAAGAGACTGTCATTGCTGAACCTTTCTCCTTCTCCAAGAACAAAAAACTACCAGTGCAAGTAGACCATAATAAACTAAATAAACAGAGAAAAGAAACTGATATACCTAATATTTAGTAGAACTATATAAATTTTTGGGTTATCACTGGCCTAAAATGGCCGACAACAGTTCATATCTGGGCATATATATAAAAAAAAAAAAAAAAAAAAGAGCAGCAGAAGAGAGCGGCAAGAGAAAGCAATTGCAGGAAATGATGAGAACTTAAAAATAAATTAATATTTTCTTAAATAATTTTTTTATTATTATTATTATTATTTTACAAGAGTTATTAGTTAGGGGGTTTTAAAAAATCGAGTTTTAAGAATGCCGTTTTAAAAAAATTGATATGTCTAGTTTAAATTTTTTTTATTTTTAAATTTCAAAACGACGTTTTGAATTAATTTATCAAACATTTTAAAAAATTATTTAACGTTTTTTAAACATCGTTTCATATCCATTTTAAATAGGTATAAACATCTTAATAAGTTTGAGAGGCAAACTACCAAGATTTGCTAAGGGTGTCTCTCCAACACCAAGATTTGCTAAGGGTGTCTCTCCAACATGTGCATGAAAGCACATGACCACCAGGGCAAGGGCCTTGTGGCTAAATAATTTTATTATTTGACAGTTGTGAGTTATGTCCTTGATATTTTTAGAGACTATACAGCTCCTGATAGAGACGTTAGCTTTAATAAGTACACGTACCAAAATCTATTTAACAATTACAAGTGTAACTTTATAAGTTTTTAACCATTGAAGATTTATAATAATTTCTTCTTTAGCTATGAAGATTAAAGAAATATGAAATTAAGAGTAACGTCACTTTACAAGATAAAACTTTTTTATAAATTTTTTTAAACATTGAAGATTTATAATAATTTCTTCTTTAGCTATGAAGATTAAAGAATTATGAAATTAAGAGTAACGTCGCTTTACAAAATAAAACTTTTTTATAAAATTATATTTTGTGACATTAAAAAGTGTGCCAATTACAAATTTTTTATATAATTTCTAGAAGAACCTTGCACAGTTTTAAACTTTCAATTATTACCCCACTTGCCAAACCATTAATCCACTTTTAATTGGGAAGACACCTTAAAAATAGGACTATAATTGAGTAGAGTCAAATTGAATTTGAACAAATTTGACTCAATATTTTTGTTTTAAACTTGAGCTCGAGCTTAAATTCTAAATCAAAAATCAAAATTATATTCAAATTCGACGAATTTAATATTAGAAAAACACGAGTTGAACTTGGCTTA
This sequence comes from Aleurites moluccanus, assembly GCA_948193065.1. Lineage (NCBI taxonomy): Eukaryota > Viridiplantae > Streptophyta > Magnoliopsida > Malpighiales > Euphorbiaceae > Aleurites > Aleurites moluccanus. The sequence goes on along the minus strand of CANXYC010420445.1, from coordinate 44,377 downwards.
TAAAAAATTTATTTATAAATTATAATCGAACTCAATTCTAGCTCGACTCATTAATAAATTATATTGAGTTATATTCGAACTTGACTCATTTTGAAAATCTTTTTAGTTTATTTATAACTAATTAAAATATTCAACTTTCTAAATATTTATTTCTAATAAATTAACTATAACAAAAATACTTGAAACAAATATAAAAGTAAAATTATTCAATTAATAAAAAAAAATTCAATTATAAAATTGAGTATTACCGGTATTTCAAAAATGTTAATTAATAAAAGACATGTTTTCAAAAATAAAAATAGTAGATTATATAATACTAGGATAATTTTTATCTAAAATTATATTAGTATTATACAAATATAATTATAATTATATAATACTTATTTAAGAGTTAATTATTTTTCTAATAATACTTATTTAAGACTTATCTATTTTTCTAATAATACTTATTTAAGAGTCACCTATTTAAAAATTGAAAATGAAATTAAATATATAATTTATTACCCTATTTGAAATATTTAAAATATACATATAAAAAAATTAGGAATATATATATCTTAGTCAAATTAATTTACTCCAAAAATTATAAGAGTGTTAAAATATATTTTTTGGAATACCAAAATTGTTAGGCTAATAATAATAATAATAATAATAATCAAACTATAACTATTTACGAGTATGTTCATGAATTTATAATCAAATTGATCAAAAGTCCAATCTAGTTGAGTTTAATTTTATCAAATCAGACTTGTTTATTTATTAAACCTTGAATTAAGGCTTAGGTTTGACTCATTGTCAAATGAATTGAATACGAACGAGCTCTTATTGAGACAAATATCAAACCGTTTGCGAACGACTTGACTCATTTACAGTCCTAATGAAAAATTCTCTTAGAGTGTCCTTAAAATTTCAGTGGTGGCACTTGACCCTGATCACATCTCAACTTATCATGTGCATAAATTATAGGAGCTTTTAAATCTTTTAATGCATTCACGTAACCCACTCACATTATTCTGCATTTGCCCCTAGATACAAGCATTTCACCACTTGGTTACTAGGTTATTAATATTTACATATGGGCACTCTAACTCTTACTTTAATCTCCTTTATAATGTTAACAACTTTTTGCAGATTGTAATGGAGTATCCAAGTGAGTTTCTCATTTCAGTTTCAGGAACGTATGGTGAAGATGAGAATGGGCTAGAAATTGTTCAATCAATTAAATTTCAAAGTAATAAAAAAACTTATGGACCATTTGGTTCAAACAAGGGAAATCAATTTTCACTTGAATCCTTTGGTGACAACATCATAGGGTTTCATGGAAGATGTGGTTTATATCTTGATGCAATTGGGGCATATAAAGCACCAGTTTCCCTTGTATAGAATTGTCAATTTTATTAGCCGTTTGGAAACCAATATTACTTTTCATATTTTTCGTGCTGACCAATATTGTTATTGTAGAATCAACTTGCATGTTAGTAATGACATTCTTTATATACGAGTTCTTGTAAGTGCTGTGATCTCAATCCATGTGTAAAATTTAATATAATGACATTCAAACTTTACGCATTAGTGATATTAGTGTGGTTTAAAACTGTTTTCACTTGTATTATATCAAAAGTATCATCAAAAGAAAACTGCGCTTCATCGACCAAAATTTTCATCAGTAAACTAAGAAATTTTGTTGGTATTTCTACTTACTGACGCACTATCAATGAAACAAAATGGTCAGCTAAAACATTGTCGATAAATATTTCCCGACTGAATATTGGTCGGCAAATGATTTGATTTTCATTGGTAATTTACAGACGAAATTAAGAAAGCGGTCGGTAATTTTATAGAAAGCATACCGCTTTATTTGGTTGTTAACTCTGTCGATAAAAGTCTCCATTAGTGATGCCGGCTGTCGGTAAAAGTCTCCATCAGTGATGCTGTCGACAAATCTATCGGTAAAGTAATTTAATTTATTGTTTTAAATTGTATTTATTTATATTTTATTCTATTTAAAATTAATACCAATATATTTTTAAAATTATGTTTTCTATAATACAATAATTCTAATACAGTAATTAATAGCAAATAAATTTAATAAATTTAAAATTAATTTATAAAATCATAAAAATATATACAAATTAATATTAATATGCTAAAATTTGTACAAAATATGAAGACAACTAACTAAGATTTATAGCATTTGTTGCAACATCAAAGTTATCTTGATCAAGGAGATAATCAGTATTGGATGCAACAACATCAGTACTAGTCTCAGGATTAACAGTAGAATGAGGAGACTGAGGAGTAGGAGCAACTAGATCAGGAGGATGAGAAGCAGGAGCAGCAGGCTGAATTGTAGGAGATGGAAGAGTTATCCCAGTGGATTTTGCTACCAACTGTATCCAATTCTTTAACTATTGCAAATGTGTTATGTCAAGCTGCATTTACTCGTCACGTTGTATGAGTGTCTCCTGAAAGGGGTTTTCAGCCTCCTGTACATGCTTATGTATACGCCTATCTATCTCTTCTTGAATAGCATCTGCTATTTGGAGGTGGGGAGCAAAAGGAAAGTTAGCGCTTAGATGAGTACCATACAATTGTAGGGCTCGAGAGCCAATGCCGTACATCCGGCCCTTGGTAGATCTCCCAACAGCTTGCATATATAACTCCTACTCGTCAACAGGCTAGGTTGCGATAACTACACTTAAACGTTATTAATATTCTCCTGTATTTTAAAAATAAAGTCAAGTCAGTTTATGTTAGCACATTACAAACATAATTAAAAGCACTTAATAAAAATTATTCAATATTGGTATTTACATGAACCTTCCGAGATTTAGTATCAATAAAGGTCTCCTTATTGTGTCTCTTAGTATGAGTGTGGACAAAAAACTCGACAGAATGGGGTTGACATCCCAATCTCACAGCTTGTTAATGAAAAATATTTTTTATTAGTATTAAATTCAGGAGCAGCTAATTAAAGAGTACTATTGATTTGTCACGACCCGTTTCTGGATCGCGACGGTCCTAGGATGTAGGAGATGCTAATGGCGACCGACACCCGTAGAACCCAGTATCACATGCAATATCTATAACCATCAATTAATTATTTATTTTACTTAATTACCATTCATTTTGTCATTCTATAATTCTTTCTGTAATTTAATGCAGTAAGCTATAAAATCCATCATCTCATGTCATATCCATATCATATATCATAAAACATCATCACATATGCATATACATGTTCATATCCTAACTATCCCATACATATCTCATGTAGCAGCTAGAACATGAACACCAAAATACAATATACAATATATCTACATTGATTAACAGTCAGCAGAATTTCACGGATTGTCTGAAGTTGGGATTCTGCAATTTACTCTTCCCCTGAAATGGTCAAAGAAGGAAAAGGTGAGTATATAAGATACTCAGTGAATCTATACGCATCGCCAAATAAATAATATGGATCAAAAGGAATAATAAAAATTAAGGTAACAATGGTACCACTATCAATAATGTCAGGTTACAGAATCAGTAACAGAAAATGATAGGAATGTCAATGGTCATATCAATGACATGGAATCATGGAATCATATGGTAAAACAGATATAGGGCCCTGAAACATATAGACCATGTGTAATCATTCAGTTGTTTTGATATCAAGTAAGCATAAGATTGATTAGGTCTTATGGCCAGGACCAATAACCCTTCCCAACTAGGGCATAAATATCAATGTGCACATTGCCGACAGTATGTATCCACTACCCTCTCAGAGCGGTAGTTCTGTCAAAACACATTTAGGTCAATACAAGTGAACATCATAGCCATAGACACCATTATGTAATAATGGTATCACCAATGACAATAAGCTCAATATCAATCAAATCAAGTAGTGATTTAATCAATGGCATTGCAATAGACAATATATAATCAATGATAATCGGTTTGGTAAACAAAAAAAGGTATGGAACAAAGATTGGTTATACAAAGAAAATCGGTAGGCCAATTGGCATGTCAATGTCACTGGCGACGATGACATTCAAATGGTAGGCTTATGGAAGAAAAATGCAATAGGCCTATGAAATTACAACTAGGCATTTTATCAAACACCTGGTGGGCAACATTGGGCAAGCCTTTTGGTTAGGTTTTGGTGCAAAGTTGGCATGTCCAATTTATCTAACAACAAAGCCACATTGTAGGAAACACAATAGGGAACAATTATACAATATTAAACAACATTAAAAGTTTCAAAATAGCTAAGGACTACAAAGGGAAAATCAAGCAAAATCAAAGGCATGAATAGTAACCTAAGGTTCGGCCAAGAATGGGTTTTCACATATAGTTTCCAATCAACATTTCAATAATATAGGCATGTTAAATGATGTATATAAGACTCACCAAATACTTCCAATTGCTTAGGAAAATTGGTTTCCCACCAAAAGCTTCGAAGGAGGCAATAAACACAACTTGTGAATTCTTGATTTTCTACACCAAACCAATCACAAATTAATCATTCATTAACCTCCAATTAACATATTCTAAGCTTAAACAACATAAACTAACACTAATTCACCAAGCCAAATCAAACAACTTAGGTTAGGGTTTCAATTTTGGAGACAAACCATCAAATGCATTAATTGATGCAATTAATCACAAAACCCATTCTAATCAACCTCTAAATCATCTAAATAAACAATATAACTAAACAAATCAATTGATTACCTCTTTAGGATGAAGTACCCAAAATTTCCCCTTCAAAGGTTCCTTGGTTTCCTTTGCAATTTCAAAGAAGAAATGAATGGAAATGGAAGAACAAAGCTTAATTTTAAGTTTTCTATGAATTTTCTCTAAGAAATTTAGTGTAGAAATGGAGGACGAAAGGAGAAGTAGGTTTGGCCATGACAAGAAGAAGGAAGAAGATGTACAAAATTTTTGCTAAGGCATTCTTATATATTAAGCAAAAATAACAAATTACACTTTAGTTCTTAAACATTCAAGTAATCATACTTTGTCCCCAACTTCTTCTGTAATTTATTCGGACAATTCTGTTGAGAATTGGATTTCAAAGTGGGAAATCAAAAGGCTTATTTTTATTTATATTTATTTATAAAAATAGTGTCAAAACCATTTTGAAACCCAGACAGACCAATTTTCACTATCTCGATATTTACGGTTTTGCCATTGATTACTTTTTCAGTGTTCCTAACTGTTTTTCACCTCTCTTTTTTTACCATAATTACACATGCATTTATGTGATCCTTTTCCCCTAGTCAGAATTAGAAATTCAACTGTTGCCCGGACTGCTATTTTCTCGACAGTGTTTTTGACATCGCCGATTTCCGGAAAAGTAATTCATTCACTTTCTAACTGTGTCTCTAAAATTATTTCCACTCATTTCAATGCCTTTAAATCATAAATTGAGAATTAAATCATGCATACAAGTTATGGTTTCCTAGGGTATTACACGATTTAATTAATTATTATCAATCATGCATTATATTGTGCATGGGATAACGATCCTCCCGTATATCTAGATGGACCAACTCCTAGACCTTCAGTCTCTATCCTTTTGTTTTGATTGTTTCTCTTAGATAGTTGTCAAAACTCATGAGAAGCCCAATGGCTATGCCATATTTCTCATGCTGCATCGGATATCCATTAGAGCTTTTGTTTACTCTTTACCTTATTCATCATATCTTTGTACTGCATAACAACCTTCTTAAATAAGGTAGTATTAACTAAGGCGTCAATCGCCTTATCCCATTGGCAGTGTTTCTTTAAAAAATAATTTTAAACCATATAAATATGAGCAAATTTACCAATCATATAACAGTTCAACAATCATATAACACAATATAATAATTAATATAAAAACTTTATATAACAATTTTAAAATTTCAGCAGAATCTCCCCTATAATATGAACATTTACCTGATGAAATTAATTGATTATGATACTTTTACAATCGTGCAATAATAAACTAAATTTTAGATTGAAACAAATTCACATATAAGATCAAAAATTTTTTTACTTTTAATAATGGAGACATATTAAGCTTCTGGAAAAAATAATTTTATTCACTTATATTTTATAGATAAATATCAAACCAATGAGAACTCATTCAATTTTGTCCCATATGGGCCTCCACATTATATTCCATTTATCTTAGTAAACTAATCAACACATTCTCAACTCATTCAATTCATATTCTCAATTCATTCAATTTACATTCTCAACTCATTCAATTCATATAATCAATTCATTCAATTCACGTTCTCAACTGATTCAATTTATATTCTCAATTCATTCAATTCACATTTTCAATTCTTATAATTCTAACATGCAAGTAATTCAATATATTCATACCTTAAACTCATCTACGTAGAAGCCTCTGGTGGATTGGATTACTTTCTTCCATGTGTAACCCTGCACATTAATCCTCTGGTCAAATATCTTCCGAATGATTCGGAAGCAGAGATCATATGACTCCAAACTACAAAAAAAACATAGGATTAGATTATAACTTCTCATATTAATTGAGACAGAAGTGTTATACGATATGAATATACCTCCCAGTAGAGACAGTGATAGTAAGTTATCATATAGGCCATGGTGGAGCTGGATCATCTATGGCAGTTGGAGCATCCATAAAAGGTGGAGCTAGAGGTGTATCATCTCTAGAGTTAGAAACCAGTGGAAGAAAAGGTATCTAAGATGTAAACAGTGAAATAGCGATGAAGGCCTATGCAAAAGTCGTGGACAGTACATATGAAGAGTGATCTGTTGATACAGTTGGAGATAGCATAGATGAAGATGGAGTCGTTGGTACAGGAAGAGATGACGATGACCCCTGGTACAGGTGGAGATAGTTGCAATGGTGCACCAATGTCTAGATGAGGACAAACTCATCATAGACCTGATGCAGTAGGAGTAGGAGGACGTTGTGAAGTAGATGGAGGTAGTGTCCCTCAACCGCGGCCACGATCTAATGGAGTATCATCTCTAGCCATCTGTAGAACATGTAATTTGATTACACAAATTATATAATTTAACAAATTATACTATTACAAAAAACATAGTTGTAAACACGTATTTTTGCATCTTTAAAAAGCTTTAAAATAAAAATGGGCTAAAATGTACAAGGAACAAAAGTGGCCCGACGGTAAGCAACATATCAAAAGTACAATAGGTCTTGGGTTCGAATCGCGACATCTTCCTCTTTTTACCCAATTTTTGCAATATTTTTAACTCCACATCCCACATCTGAATTTTATAAATTCAGTACCTAAAAATCCAACTATAAAATCCCTTTCACTAATCCCACATCTGAAAAATCTAAAGCGGGAGCTTCCAATTTCCATTATAAATATAAGGGCTCTCCTAAACTTTAAACCACACCAGAACAATTAAGTCGATATATCCTTAGCTAGTTCTCCTTTTTCCCTCTCAAGTCAATATTTTTTTAGCATAAGCGATTCATTTCTCTTTGATCTTAAACTGATATCTTTAAAGGAATATATGATTTTTTTCTGGCGTGCGGAGCCCTAAATTGATCTTTCTTTGAGTTAATTTAGTAATTTGGATAAATTAGACTAATTAATTAAACTTGGAATTAATAATTAAAATAAATTTGGCAAAAGGTGAAACTTCAATATGAAAGAACCTTAAGACGCCTACCGTGTAAGTCCGGAAGATAGTTTATTGCCCTATTTTAATTTTTCATGCTTTATTTCTTTATGTTTGATCAATTTAAGGTATTTTAAATTGTCTTAATTTAAGATATTTTAAATTTCAATAATTTAAGTATTTTACATTAGATTTTATTCAATTCCTCTTCTTTATTGCTTTAATTCATTTAATTTAAGATATCTTAAATTGCCCTAATTTAAGGTGTCTTAAATTAGACTTTCATTAGATTAATTGCTCTTATTTTGTTATTCCTTGTTCTACCTTTCTTTAATTTGGTGAAGTATCAAACTAAAAAACCAAAACATGATAAAAGATAAAAGGTAAAATTATACTTTTTCCTTAATCAGACCAAAACCCCCTTCGCAAGAAGGAAAAAATGCATGGGTTTTGATTCTCATTCAAAGGGATACGCAGGCAGGCTATTTCAGAACTTTAAATCCAAAAATTATAAAAAATCATTTTTTAAATTTATTTTATTTATTTATTTTCCAATTTGTTTAATTTAATTTAATTTAGTTCATGTATTATTTTATTTAATTTATGTATTTTTGGGAATGTGAGATCAACCTAGAACCTATAACCTAGAACCTATAAGGGTTAGAGTTGATATCTTCTATTTTTTAGTTTTAATTATAATAATTAGCTTAATTTATTTGCTTTATTTTATGTACTTTATTGCCTTATTCATTGCTTTATTTTATTTATATTATATAATTGTTTATGCATTTCATTCATTTTATAAATGTCATTTTATAATTGTTCATAAAAAATACACTTTTTTATAAATCATAAATTAAGTTTAAAGTCAAGTTTGAGTTACATAAAACCAAAAATCTAGTCGAATGTCTTTTCTGTTAGAGTTAATTGGAGTCAAATTGGATTTTCCTTAATTTCTCTCGTAAAAATTAAGGTGGCGACTTTCAAAATAATTTTCAAAATCAAAGATAAAAAATAATTTGCAAATGTAGGGCAAAAGCTATCTTGAATGCGTGAGAAATTACCTAAATGAGCATTTTGAATCCTTGAGTGGACTGGACGAGTGCTTGGGTTAGGTCTTACAGTTGGCGACTTCATTGGAGAGACTAAAACTTTTTACTAAAAGTTAAGAGGACTACTATTTAGTTTTGAAAGAATATGCTTTTCAAAGTGTGAATACTACTATGACAATACTTCTAGGGGGGTGAATAGGAGTTTAAAAATCTTGAAGAAAATACACAACTAATATGTAATAGATATGTTAATTTTAAATAACAAGCAATAATAAAAAATAAAGGTTAAGAGAGCTCAGTCAATTTATAGTGGTTTGGAGCCAAATTCCTTCTCCTACGTCCACTTCCCTCAATATCAACCCGATATTTAGGTTCCACTAGAACCAGGTGCAACACCCAAATCAATTACAATAGATTTTCAGGGATTTCACCCTATACACACTGAGTTACAACTCATATTTTTTACTCTCAATAACAGAGATAGAGATTTTTAAGTCTCTCTAAACTTATACAAAGCTATTCCAAGTATACAATGAAGTATGAATAGCTATGACTAGCAAAAGCTAGTAAGAACTTTAAAAATAAGAAATAAAGCTTAAAGAGTTTAGAAAACAAAGTATGAATTAACAATTTGATTTTCACTTTAGATGTGCTTGACTTCTAGTTAGAACTTCAAATCTTCATGTATTTATAGCCTTCAATAAATGGTGATTAAATGTGACCATTCTAGTTGCATTTAATGCAAGATTTGCCTCCAAATATTTTTCTAACGGCTATATTTAAAACAAATCAGCTTTGACATTGACAGACAACTACCGATTCACGGACGTTACCAATATTCACAGTCGTGAAGATGAATCTTGATGGCTTGAATCAAAATTCATGGCTTTGAAATCTTATATGCCAATTTCAAAATTTAAATCATCCTTAGGTCTGAATAACTATCACAGGAGTGAAAATATTTCACGTGTGTGAATAATTTTTCACGATCTTGAAAACTCTTTTTATGTCTCTGAGCAAAAACCATTCTTAAAATAATCACGAGCATGAATTAGGATTATGTGCGTGAAACTATTTCACGATCGTGAACTTTTATTTACGGGCTTGAAGATTCTTTCTAAGTAAATTTCATATGTTGCCTTGATCTTGTTCGCGGGCGTGAATCCCTGTTTTTAAACAAAAACTTAAACACAAAATAATCATTTATATTGATTAACACTTTTGTTTTGGATTTCAATCACATCATCAAAATCATTATAGAGACAACAATCTCTCCCTTTTTGATGATGACAAAACAATGTGTGGAGAGTATAAATAAGTCAATTAAATACTCCTCTTGAGTTAAAACTCCCCTTTAATTTAGTTAAACAATATCTTCAATAGCATTCAATATTTCTCCCGCTTTTTGTCAATAATCAAAAAGGTTTTCTTCAGTTTAACATACTAATAACTCAAGATAATAACTCATATTTCATAAACAAGGAAGTATAATATAAATATCAAAATGAGAAATGTGTCATTACTATGAACATAAACATAATAGAATATGAACACATAAACAAAAGCTCAGCTAAAAAAGAAAAGAACAACTAAGATGAAGGAGGAATGGAAGAGTCATCAGGTGGACGGGTACTTCCAAGTGATAAAGCACTTCGAAGACTATCTACGGATTTTTGTAGCTCTTGTTGATTTGCTTCAAGTTTATCCAGTCGAGAAGAAACTCCGATTTTCAAAGAGTCAAGTCTAGTGTTGAGCCTAGCCAAATGCTCAAACATTTGACTCTGAAAGGAATCAACTAAAAAGGATGGTTGAGAACTAGTTGGTGGTGCTGGAGAAGGAGGATTGCGAGGTCTTTTTTGGGATGGCTTATCAAACATGGCAGCAAGCTCATCATCTGTCTCATCATCTTGATCATCCCCATCAGTAGTAGCTAAGACCCATCCATAATCAACCTTTTTCGCAATTCCTATATCGCGAAAAATTGATATATCTAAATGATCCTTAGGAATGATATGAACTTTGAATTTTAGATTATGAGGAATCTCAAAGTGATTTGCAATCCGAGTCACATACATCCCAAAAAGTAGTTTTCCTTTGAATTTTGTGCTCATATCCTTAAATGCATCCACAAACCACCTAGCAACATCCACATCAATTCCTTGTCACAAACAATCCAAAAGAAATAGCTTCTTGCAACTGACAGCTCCATTACTCTCCTCTAGCAAAAATCAAATAGGTGAGGAACTGATGTATAATTCGGAGAGCCGGGTCATGAATCCTTGAAGATTTTGCAGTCTTAACATTATACTGAGTAGAGCCAGTCAATGCTTTCCAAACTGGGGAAGGATCCCAATGATCTGAAATTCGGCAAATCCCACAAGACTTAAGTTTAAACAAACCACCTAGAGCATCAGAAGATAATGAATGGTTTGTTTTGCCTAGCCTGAATGAAATATCACTAGTGGGATTCACAAGAAGTGTGGTGAAGAATTCATACACTAGCTCTAAGTGTAAGTTCGATGAATAATAAGCAAAGTGTCTATCTCCAAATAAAGTTATGCAGTAATTAGTGACAGACTCTTTCAAACCAATCATACCCAAAATAGTAAAATGAATGATTTGACCACCTATTGGGTTTCCTCGGTGTTTAAGCACTGAAAATCTGTCAAGGTGATGTTGAGAAGTGAAAGAAAGTCCATAAGATAGCTTAACCGATTCTTCCCATGCTTGGGATGCTTCACCCAAATTTGGACCTTTTCCTTTGCCTCTTCCACCCACATTCTTAGTTTTCACCATAGTTTTAGGGTTTAAGGAAGATATAATGAAGATTTATAATAGAAGATTTGAAGAAAATGAGAGAGAGTGAATTGGAATATTGAAAGATTTGAGAGAAAATGTGAGAGAAAGTGAAAAGAAAATCTAAAATTTGAAATAGAAATGAAAAGTCACGAACACAAGTTATTTAAATACTTGCGTCTTTATGGCCGTGAAAGACAGGACTGAGATTTAAAAAAGATACATAATGATTCTTCACGGGCGTGTAAATATTTTAACGGGCATGACAATGTGTCAAGGGCGTTAAATGGATTAACAGGCGTGAAAGACAGGATTAAAGTAATTTTTCAAAAATAAAGGAAAATTGAGCTTTTGATTTTATGTTTTCATATGCTCATGAATATAATTCATACTTTTGACAAGAAAATTCATGTAAACTGAGTTTAATTGATAAGAATTTATTAAATTCTCTCACTTAGGTCTTAATTTATCATAGGAACACATAAATTATTATAATTGCTTATAAATCATGCAATATCATCACAAATCATTATGATCAATTATATCTAATTAAGAGCAAGCTAAAAGACATACCTGAGAGGTATCAATCATACATAATTCTCTTCTAATAAAATAAAATGCTTCTTTATCTAAGGCTTTTGTGAATATATCAGCAAGCTACTTCTTAGTATCCACATGTTCAAAATTAATATGACCTTTGCTAACATGATCCCTAAGAAAATAATGCCTTATATCTATATGCTTAGTGCGTGAGTGATGAATTGGATTTTTTGAAATCTTTATGGCACTAATGTTGTTACATTTTATGGGAATACAATTAAATGAATGTCTAAAATCTTCTAGTTGAGTTCTTTTCCATAAAAGTTGAGTGCAATAACTTGCGGCTGCTACATACTCTATTTCCGTGGTTGATAGTGCAACTGAATTTTGCTTTTTAGAAAACCATGATACTAGCATATTTCTTAAAAATTGACAAGTGCTGCTTATGCTTTTTCTATCTATTCTACAACCACCATAGTCTGCATCGGAGTATCCATATAGATCAAATGAGGACCCTTTTGGATACCACAAGGTATATCCATAAGGTATCTCATAATTCTTTTTACTCCAGCTATATGTGATTCCTTAGGATTAGATTAAAAACATGCACACATGTAAACACTAAATAATATGTCGGGTTTAGATGCGGTTAGATAAAGTATGCTTCTATAAAGTTTAGAATCAATACTTTTACCTTTATCATCAATCTTCATCTTAATTGAGGTACTCATAGGAGTAGACTGAGGTTTGGTTTTATCCATGCCAAATATTTTTAGAACTCCTTGGTGTACTTGGATTGATTGATCAATGTTTCATGCTCTAGTTGCTTGATTTGTAGACCCAAGAAGAAGTCGAGTTCTCCCATCATGCTCATTTCAAATTCACCTTGCATTGACTCAGAAAAAATTATTGTGAAGCTTTTCATTAGTAGCACCGAAAATGATATTATCAACATATATTTGAATAATTAAAATGTCTTGCTTCTCATGCTTAATAAAAAGAGTTGCTCAACCTCTCATACCAAGCTCTTGGAGCTTGTTTTAAACCATACAAAACTTTAGATAATTTAAAAACATGGTTTGGAAATTTTTCATTCTCATTGTTCAACATACACTTCCTCTTGAATAAAACCATTTAAAAATACACTTTTAACATCCATTTGAAATAATTTAAAATTTTTGTAGCATGCATAAGCAAATAGCATTCTAATTGCTTATAATATAGCTACGGGAGCATAAGTTTTATCGAAGTCAATACCTTCCTCATGAGAGAATCCTTGAGCAACTAGCCTTACCTTATTTCTTACCACTATTTCGGATTCGTCTAATTTGTTACGAAATACTCATTTTGTACCAATTACCAGATGATCTTGGGGTCTAGGAACGAATGTCCAAACCTTGCTTCTTTCAAATTGATTTAGCTCTTCTTGCATGGCAATTATCCATTGATCATCTTCTAGTGCATCATTGATGTTCTTTGGCTCAACTTGTGAGAGAAATACAACATACTCACAAGTGTTGTGGACTTTTGATCTTGTCCTTACTTCTTGAAGTGGATCATCAATAATTTGAGTGTCCTTAACTTCATTTCTCACTCTTGGATTATGTAGTTCTTTGTGTTGATGTGTGGAGTCAATAAAGTCAATTTCTTCATTTTCTTTGGAGTCCTTGCCAAAATCCATGCTATGCTCATCATGTTTTCTAAGGATAAGTCTTCCATCATTTCTTTTATGCTTTTGTCTTCTTTATTCATGTCAACATTCTTAGAAGAAAACTCATCAAACATAACATGTACGGATTCTTCAACTAAAATAGTTTTTTGGTTGAAGACCCGATAGGCTTTGGAATGTATGGAATATCCAAGAAATATAACTTCATCTGATTTGGCATCAAATTTTCCTAAGTTATCTTTGTCATTATTCAAAACAAAGCATTTACACCCAAATGAATGAAAATATGCAAGATTAGGTTTTCTTCTTTTCCATAACTCATATGTGGTCTTTTTAAGGATTGGCCTAATCATTGCTCTATTTAAAATGTAGCAAGAAGTGCTAACAGCTTCAGCCCAAAAGTATTTAGGCAAGTTGTTTTCACAAAGCATTGTTCTTGCCATTTCAACTAAAGACTTATTCTTCCTTTCAACAACACCATTTTGTTGAGAAGTCCTAGGAGCTGAAAAGTTATGGGATATGCCATGCTCTTTAAAGTAATTTTCAAAATCTGAATTTTCAAACTCTTTTCCATGATCGCTCCTAATACTAGAATTAGCATATCCTTTTTTAGTTTGTAAAGATTTTAAAAGAGGTATTAAAGCATGAAATGCATCATGTTTATGAGCAAGAAAAAGCACCCATGTGAATCTAGAATAGTCATCAACACAAACAAGACAATAATGCTTTCTACCAAGGCTTGCGATTCTAGTTAGACCAAAAAGATCAATATGCAAAAATTGTAAAGGTCTAGAAGTTAAAACAACATTTTTTGGTTTAAAAGAACTTCTATAGTGTTTACCTTTAGCACATGCATCACAAAAACTTTTCCCTTTTGAAAATTAACTTTGGTAAACCTTTGACTAAATCATTTTTAGAAAGTTTTGAAATTACATCCATACTAGCATGTCTAAGTATTCTATGCCATAAGGATGTGTCCTCATTTTTTGATGCAAATAAATAAAGATTTACTTGAGATGTATTATTTAGGTCCACATAGTATATATTCCCTTGACGATAATCCATGAAAGCCATCTTATTTGTTTTGATGTCTACTACTTTATATGCAAGAGATTCAAAAATCACTTTATATCCTTTATCACATAATTAACTAATACTAAGAAGATTATGTTTCAAATTATCAATAAATGAAACTTTGGATAGAGATACATTACCATTGCCGATTGAGCTGATACCGATGATTTTGCCTTTGGAGTTGTCACCAAAACTGATATTTCTACTCTTGGAGTTGAGTTCTTTGAACTTTGATTCGTCTCCTGTCGTGTCTTGAGCAACCACTATCCATGATCCATTTGTCTTTCTTGACCACTTACACCTATAATACAATGTATGATTCATCCTTTCTTTCGTACCCAAGTTCCTTTGGGTCCATACATGTTAGCATATTTAACAATCCTTACATCCTTATCAATTTGGATTGATCCTTTTGGAATCCATACCTTCTTGATAGAATAAGGTCTTCTATATTTAATAGGACATCTTTGTGTAGTGTGGCCAAAATATTTGCAATGAGTACATTTGACCATCCTTATAGAATCTAACATTAAAAAAGGTGTTTACCTTATTGACTTTATGATTAGTGTTGTATCCTAATCCAACCTTATCATAAAATGCTCTTTGTGAGTTAATGATGTTTTCAAGAGTTTTGCTCCTAAGTGCGAACTTGTTTAAAAGTTCATTAGAGTTCAATTCTCTCTTGATTTTCTCATTCTCACTTCAGAGTTTTGAAAAATCATTTCGAGCAACTTTATTACTTGTCTTTTCAAGTTCAAGTTTCAATTTACATAAGTTTTTCTTCAAAATTTTGTTTTCTTTTGAAATTAGCAAAAAATCTTCCATAAGTTCATCAAAAGCAATTTTTAATTCTTGAAAAGTAAAAGATTCAGGACTTACCTCAAAGAGCTCTTCATCTTCAATTGTTTCATCTTCTATAGCCATGAAACATAAGTTAACCTTTTCTTCTTCTTCTTCTTCGATTGACTCTTCATCACTTGATATATCACTTCCACTCCAAGCTGCATATGCATTGTTTTTCTTCTTGAATTTCATTGACCTCTTTTCCATCTTCTTCTTGTTCTTGAGGTTTGGACAATCGGTTTTGATGTACCCTGGTTTTCTACATTCAAAGCAAATTATTTCTCCTTTGTTGTCTTCTCCTTTCTTGATTCTTTCTTTGAAGCTCCTCATCTTGAATCTATTCTTGGAAAGGAATTTTTTTCTTGATAGCATTGCAATGTCTTCATCTTCATCATTAGAAATGTTTTCATTCTTTTATAGTGTTGTCTTTAAGGCAATTCCTTTCTCTTTCTTTGTTGGCTTTTCCTCTTCTTCTCTTAATGCTTCTCTATTTTGAATTTCTAACTCAATGGTCATAAGATTACCAACTAAGTCTTTAAGTGTCAAAGAATTCACATTCTTTGATTCTTCAATTGCATCTATCTTAGAATCGAACCTTGTCGGTAAAGACATCTAAAGCTTGATAATCAATTCTTTTTGAGTGAAGGCTTTATCTAATCCCTTCAAGTCATTCACAATAGTTGTGAATCTCTTGTACATTTCAACAATCTTCTCATCATTCTTTATTTTGAAGTTTTCAAATTTAGTGAGAAGCATGTTAACTTTTGTATCCTTGATTTGATTAGTCCCTTCGTGAGTGACTTTGAGCACATTCTAGATTTCTCTTGTTGTTTCATAAGCTGAAACTCTATTAAATTCTATAGCATCAAGTGCATAAAATAATAGATCTATGGCTTTGTCATTGTAAGCCATTTTCCTCTTGTCTTCACTTGTGTGTTCTGTCGGACTCTTGGGAGTAACTAAATCATCTCTCATTAGAATGAAGTGTCTATTTTCGATAGCTTCCCAAAGTTCATGTCCTTTGGATCGAAATTCTCATCCCCACATTCCATAGATTGTAGTTTACCCCTTTGAACAAAGGTGGTCAGGTGCTGCGTTGTCCTTCCTCAAATGTTGTGTTGGCTGCCATAGAAACAAGATTGTAAGCTCTAAAAATCGTTTGATTTTATATATACTAGAGCACAAGCTCTAATACCAATTGTGAATACTATTATGACAATACTCCTAGGGGGTGTTGAATAAGAGTTTAAAAATCTTGAAAAAAATACACAACTAATATGTAATAGATATGTTAATTTTAAATAATAATCAATAATAAAAGATAAAGGTTAAGAGAGCTCAACCAATTTATAGTGGTTCGGAGCCAAATTCCTTCTCCTACATCCACTTCTCTTAATATCAACCCGATATCGAGGTTCCACTAGAACCGGGTACACCATCCAAATCAATTACAATAGATTTTTAGGGATTTCACCCTATACACACTGAGCTGCAACTCATCTTTTAATGCAAGATTTGCTTCCAAATCTTTTTCCAATGACTATATTTAAAACAGATTAGCTTTGATGTTGACAGGTAACTATCCATTCACAGGCATTACCAATATTCACGGTCGTGAAGATGAATCTTCAAGGGCTTGAATCAAAATTCATGGCCTTCAAATCTTTTGTGCCAATTTCAAATTTTAAATCATCCTTAGGCGTGAACAACTATCACTGGCATGAAAATATTCCACATGCATGAATAATTTTTCACGGTCTAGAAAACTCTTTTTGTGTCTCTGATCAAAAACTATTCTTAAAATAATCATAGGCATGAATCAGGATCATGGGCGTGAAACTATTTCACGGTCGTGAACTTTTATTCACGGGCTTGAAGATCCTTTCTAAGTAAATTTTATATATTACCTTGATCTTGTTCACGGGCGTGCATAATATTCATGGGCTTGAATCCTTGTTTTTAAACAAAAACTTAAACACAAAATAATCATTTATATTGATTAACACTTTCATTTTAGATTTCAATTACATCATCAAAATTATTATAGAGACAACACAAAGTAACTCTAATTTGGCTCTTTATTTAATTGATAACTTGTCATTCATGCATCACTTGCATAACCAGTTACAAATCAAAACTTTTTAGATAGCGATTAGTATTGATTCGACAACTCTTTTTGAGTATGTTGGAAGATAGCAAAAGCATTCACCCTGCAATGAATCCTTCAATCTTTTTGAGGTAATGGACAATATGTATAGTTGGATCCATGCAAAATTCATTGTTTCACATATAGTCACTACCCTAATGTGACGAGTAACTTTATTCAAGCCACCTAGCCTTCATGTAATAAACATAGATCCTAAACCTTAAATTATATACACTTTAAATAATTTAAGCCGTGATATGATTACATGATCATGAACCAATTTTATACCATGAATTCATAATGTATACATTCTATCCTAATAAAGTCTAGGTTATACCTTGTACTAGATGAGGATCAAACAAAGCCTTGAACATTTGTTCCACTCATGTTGAACACTTTCAACTATTACCTTAAGCTTTAGAAACTTGAAATCATAAAAAGTTTTATCTTTTACCTTAGGACTTAGAAACCTTAAAGCTCTAAATAGAGATGGACCTAAACCTTAAAGCCTTAAATAGAGATGGACTCGAACCTTAAAGCCCTAAATATAGGTGGACCTGAACCTTAAAGCCTTAAACAGAGAGGGACTTGAACCTTAAAGCCCTAAACAGATGTGAACCTCATCTTTAAAACCCTAAATAGAGATGGACCTAAACCTTAAAGTCTAAAAAGAGATGGCCTTTACCCTAATCCCCAAACAGAAATGACTCAAAAGTTAAAATGCTTTTGCCTAAATCCCAAATACATTTTGGCCCAAAATACATTCCCTTATAATTCCCATACAATCTAAAATCTTTGAGCTTTAAAGTAAACCCCAAAAGCCTAAATACTTTTCGGTCCACTTTGCCTTAGAAAATCATTTTCCTTCTTCATACATTAATCATTTCCTTTATTTTACTTAAAAAGTACCAATAGCCAACCTAATCGATTTGGATGCCTTACTTCTCACCACTCTCCTTAAGATGCAGGAGGAAAACTTCCAAGTCATGCTTGATTCTGCCTTTATTGTTTAACAGATTTGCTTTAACAAAGCTCTGGCTGAACAGTAGAATGGTTTCAGCAAAGGCTTAGTTGCTTAACAAATTTATTTTTGTAAAGCCCTAAGTGCTAAGCAGACCCTTTTTCATAATGCAATGCTTTACTTGAATGTATCCTTAGATAGCATGAAGGAATCCATGGATCAAATCAACCTAAAATCAAGAGGCCCAAGTATCACACCCAATATTGATCTTACCAGCACTATCCCATAACCATGCACAAACATTAATCCTTCTTTGTCCTCAAATCATTTTCAGTACAAGGAAAATCCCATCCTTGTACCCATAAGGAAATCCTGGAAGCATAACACCACTACGCTAGAGAAAAACCATAAAGTAGAGAAAAGGCATAAGCAGAATAATGCATCCACTTCTAATATTGTCTCCTCTACTAAACTTAAAAGCAAAAAGGTAGTAACCCCAATCAACCAACAGCCTTTGAAGCTATAAAGGAGAAAATTTAGAGATTTGCATATGCCTCTGAGCCTGGTCTTCAAGAAAGCCATGGAATCCTAGCTGATCACGCTTTTAGAACCAAATGCAGCTCCTAACCCTCTACCCAAAGACTATAATGCTAATGAACACTGTGAATACCATCAGAGAGATGGGCATAAAGCAGATGTATGCAAAAGCTTGAGGTACAAATTTCAAGACCTCATTAACAATGGAGACATCATTCTCCCTTTTAAGCCAAAATCCAGCATCCCCACTAATCTTCCGATCATTTTAGAATCATGCAGATCCAAAAATACAGACTCAGCTTAGAGGATTACAAGCCAGTTGGATAAGGATTAGGAAAAAAAAATGAAAGACTACTCTCTTTGAGCAAGTCTCCATAATAGGAAGTGGAATAGAAAAAAAAAATCCTATAAAGCTCATCTGACCATTGGCGCTTTGAGAAGATTCCTAACCTTGATGTCAAGTCTCTTTCCCATTCCAAATACTTGACATGTATATTATAGAACATACATTATAGAATATTTTTCCCAATAAGAGTTAATACATTGGTCCAATGTGCACAGAGGAAACCTAGCTGATAGGGTATAATATCAGTGTTCCACCTATAGGGGATCACGATCTCTAAGCATATGCCTACGTAAGCATATGTGCCACGTGAAGGTAGCAAGGCTACCCAAACATTATGATATAATATCAGTTATATGTTATTTTTATTTGATAATGTCATTCTTAATAGGTATTTATGTTCTTAAAAAGAACTATGATTTGATATTCATATATGTATTATGAGATGATTGGATAGTGTTACCCTTTGTAAGCACTTATGATATTAATCTATATGTTAAGATTTCTTTATAGTACCCTGGTACATGTTCAAGATTTACTATTTAAGTATTTTATATATGTTATTCATTCTGATTGTTCGCATCTTACTGAGTTAAAGGCTCACCACTTCTGTGGATTTCAGGTTCTAGCTTAGCTCGAGAGAGAGCTAATCCTGGAGACAAAGCTTCTTAATTTTGTTCTCCACAAGAAGACTCTTTTATGTAATATTTTTGGATAATAGTTGAATTATATATATGTATTCATGTCTATGAGAAGTATACTCTTAGAAGCTCCGTAGATGTGTGTGATGCTACTTATTCTTTTGTTGCCATTGATGGCATTGTAGATTTTCACTTGTTCCATATTGATGATAGAATTATCTTTTGATCGGTAAGGAACAAGAGGAAATGTCATTTCAAGTTGATGAGATATATATAAGATATGGATGTTTGGCATGATGCTTGTATGTGTTGTATGTTTGATCCAGGTTAGCTAAGGGTTCTACGGATGTATGGTGGCCTTATGCCTATCCTTGCCCTAAGACCGTTGCACCGGTAGTTTTAGGGTGTGACAGAGGTGGTATCAAAGCTGTAGGTTTCCCAACCATAAGATAGATAGATAGATGTGTAAGTTCCCTACCATGAATGTCTAATTAAGATAACTACAAAGCATAGGATTATGTTTCGTCATGTTATGTATTCTTTGGAATAAATTTGTGTTAAACTGGTTTTATGAGTCTAAAATTACTCTATTTTCCTTTTCAGTTCAATGATGCCTCTGAGACATGGTTGTGGTTGAGGCAGAGGACATGTTAGAGGTCGTCCTAGGTGAGAATTGCCTTTTAAGGAGGGTTCAATAGGTAGAGTGGGAGGTGAGGAGGTTCCTTTAAAGCCACAGGTAGATGTGGTTGGTATGGCTCAATGATTGGATCAGTTGTAGAGAAATTATGAGGTTTTAGCTGAGTTCATTACTCAACAAAGAGAGCAACAGGTACCTCCAGTACCAGTAGTTCCAGTTGCTCTAGTGGTTCCTCTACCACCACCAATAGTTGTGCCTTTGGTTTAGGAGGTTTCTTTCGAACGGTTCTTAAAGCTCAAACCTTCTGAGTATAGAGGAGAGGTGGATTCTACAAAGTTTCTGGATGAGAATGAAGAAAAGGTCCAGATTTTGAGGATCTCAAATAGGAGAACCATAGAGTTTATTGGCTATTTGATGAAAGCTGAAGCTAAAGACTAGTTCAAGAGGAGTATTCATAGTAATGCAGATCTTTCTTGGAATTAGTTCAAGGAAAGAGTTATCGAGGAGTTCCTTCCAGAGAGCTTGAGGGAGGCTAAAACTATTGAGTTTGAGAGATTGGTTCAAACTCATGGTATGACTTTTTCAGAATATGTGAATAAATTCAGCCAGTTGAGTAGATTCGCTCCAGCTTTGGTTCCTACAGAGGCAACACAAATTTAAAAATTTCGTAAAGAACTCATAGCTCTGTTGTTTAAATTTCTAGCTACTCTTGAGTTTGAATCATACTCTAGGCTTGTGGATAAAGCTAGAGTGATTGAGAATAGAGAGATGGAGGTTAAATCAGAAAGGGAAGAGAAAAAAAAGGCGAAGATTGGGACTTCCTCCAGACAGGTCAGTGGAATGAAGAGTATTGATGTTTCACCTCAGTTTACTCCTCAACAAAGGCAGAATTCCTCTAGTCCAACACCTCAGATGAGTTATAGTATTGCCAGTTCAGCACTACCTAGGACTACTATTCCTTCTTGTCCTATATGTTGTAAGCTTCACAGAGGAACTTGTCACTTTGGAGTAGGTGCATGCTACGGGTGTGGACAACAGGGTCACTTGCTTAAGGATTGTCCACAACCTTCTTTTGGAGCTAGACCTCAGACTTCTGAAGCTTCAGTCCAGATGGATATGAGAGTTTTTAGTCAGCATTCCAACGTAGGCCAAGGTATTTTGGGTAGAGCTACAGAGGAAGGCAGAAGTTCAGGTCAGACAGTTGGTCAGACTGCAGTTCAGACACCTTTGGGTAGACGTAGAGAGAGAGAGTATTTGCTTTAACACTGTAAGAGGCGCAAATTTCTAACACTGTGGTCACAGTTATTCTTCCGATACAAGCTTTGAATGCGAGAGTGTTATTTGGTTCGGTAGCTTCGCATTCTTTTGTTTTGCCTTATTTTGCTAAGAAGTTGAATATGCAATGTGTATTGCTTGAGAATGTTTTGGTTGTATCTGCTCCTTTAGAGGAAGAGATAGATGTTCAACACTTTTATCCATCTTGTGTAGTTAGCATAGATGGTAAGTGTTTAGAGTCAGATTTGATTGTGTTGTCGGTGCTTGAGTTTGATGTGATTTTGGGCATTGATTGGTTGTTTAAGTTTTATGCATCTATATATTTTCATGAGAAGAAGTTAGTATTTAAGCCACCTTCGAGTGAGGAATTTGAGTTTCAAGGGGAAAGGAGTGAAGTACCCTATAATGTGATATCCGCCATCAGGGCGAGGAGATTGATGAGGAAAGGTTGCTAAGGATATTTGGCATACATCTGTGATACTTGCAAGGAAGTGAAAGGCTTGGAGCATATTCTTGTTGTTAGTGAGTTTCCAGATGTATTTCCTAATGAGTTACCTGGGTTGCAACCGGATAGAGAAATGGAGTTTGGTATTGAGTTGCTTCCTAGCACTAGTCCGATTTCTATTCTTCCATACCGTACCCAGTAGTTCTCCTTGGGGTGCTCCTGTGCTCTTTGTGAAGAAGAATGATGGATCTATGAGACTCTGTATCGATTATAGACAACTCAATAAGATCACCATTTAGAATAAGTATCATTTGCCAAGGATAAATGATTTGTTTGACCAGTTGCAGGGTGCTAGTCATTTCTCCAAGATAGACTTGAGGTCTGGTTATCATCAGTTGAGGATTCAGAATGAAGATATGTCTAAGACTGTTTTTTTAACGAGATATGGTCATTATGAGTTTCTAGTGTTGCCTTTTGGATTGACTAATGCACCAGCTGCTTTCATGGATCTCATGAATAGGATCTTCAAGTCATTTTTGGACAAGTTTATCATAGTGTTTATAAATGACATTCTTGTGTATTCTCAGAGTGAGCAAGAGCATGAAGAACATCTACGGATTGTATTGCAGATTTTGAGAGAGCATCAGTTGTTTGCTAAGCTTTCAAAGTGTGAGTTTTGGATTGAGAATGTTTGTTTCCTTGGACATGTTGTGAGCAAGGATGGACTCAAGGTTGACCCAAGGAAAGTAGACACCATTCTTAGTTGGCCTAGATCCACCAATGTTTCAGAAGTTAGCAGTTTCTTGGGTTTGGCAGGCTACTATGGAAGGTTTATTCAGGATTTCTCCAAGATTGCAATTCCTTTGACTAAGCTTACTTAGAAGCTAGTGAAATTGCAATGGACGGATGCATGTGCGGGGAGTTTCCACAAATTGAAGACTTGTCTCACCACAACACCTGTGTTAGCTTTGCCATCAGATGAAGAAGGTTATGCGGTGTATTGTGATGCTTCGAGAGTAGGGCTTGGTTGTGTGCTTATGCAGTATGGTAGAGTAATAGCTTGTGCTTCTAGACAGTTAAGGAAGCATGAGGTGAATTATCTGACTCATGATCTTAAAATGGCTGCAGTTGTCTTTGCATTGAAGATATAAAGACATTATATATATGGAGAGAAGTGTGAGATCTTTACAGATCATCAAAGCTTGAAATATATCTTCTAGCAGAAAGACCTAAATATTAGGCAAAGAAGATGGATGGAGTTTCTTAAAGACTATGATTGTGAGATTTTATAGCATCTAGGAAAGGCGAATGTGGTAACAGATGCATTGAGCCAGAAGTCTTTAGGTAGCTTAGCCCATATTCAGGTGAGTAAGAGACCTTTGGTGAGTGAGGTGTAGAGTTTACATAATGTGGGGATCAGTTTTGACTTGTCAGATGCAGGAGTGTTTCTAGCATGTTTCCAAGTCAAGCCAATGCTTATTGATCGGATCAGAGAGGCACAAGACATAGATCCTCAGTTTATGAAGCTGAAGAGAGATGTGAAAGTAAAAAAAGCTCTAGGTTTTGCTATGATAGATGGCATGTTGAGACTTGGCAGCAGAGTATATGTTCCAACAATTTATGGTTTAAGAGATGTGATTCTTAAGGAAGCATATCATTCCAGCTATAATGTTCATCCAGGTGATACGAAGATGTACCATGACATCAAGAGTTCTTATTGGTGGAGTAGGATGAAGAAGGATGTGGCAGAGTTTGTGGCAAGATGTTTAACTTGTCAGGAAGTTAAATTTGAGCATCAGAAGCCTTCAGGTCTACTTTAACAGTTGCCATTGCCAGAGTGGAAGTGGGAAAGGATAATTATGGACTTTGTTGTAGGGTTACCACAGACTTCAAGTGGGCATGACTCGATCTGGATAATTGTGGATAGATTGACCAAGTTAGCTCACTTCTTGCCAATCAAGGTAACCTACACAGCTTCTCAGTATGCACAGATGTATATTGATGAGATACTAAGACTCTTTGGGATTCCAGTTTCTATTATCTTTGATAGAGGAGCTCAGTTCACATCAAGGTTTTAGCAGAAGCTACAAGAGTCTTTGGGTACTCAACTTAATTTCAGCATGACATTTCATCCCCAGACAGATGGGCAATCAGAGAGACCATCCAAACTCTAGAAGACATGTTGAGAATGTGCATTCTAGACTTTGGAGGTAATTAGGATAAACATTTGTCATTGATAAAGTTTGCCTATAATAATAGCTATCATTCTACCATCAAGATGGCTCCTTACGAGGCTTTGTATGGTAGAAAGTGTAGGTCTCCTTTGTGCTGGGATGAAGTGGGAGAGAAGCATGTTGAAGGGCTTGAATTGATTCAGTATACAACATAAAAGGTCCCTATCATTAGAGGAAGATTGAAGACTGCTTTAAGTAGGCAAAATAGCTATGCCGATCCTAAGAGAAAATATCTTTGTTTCATGGTTGGTGACTTAGTGTTTTTGAAAGTCTCACCTATAAAAGAAGTTCTAAGATTTGGTAAGAAAGGCAAGTTATCTCCGAGGTATATTGGGCCATTTGTGGTGTTGGATAAAGTTAGATAAGTCTCTTACAGATTAGTTTTGCCATCTCACTTAGACAATGTGCATCTAGTCTTTCATATTTCCATGCTTCGAAAATATGTTGTAGATCCTTTCCATGTGTTGCAATCTCAAGTGGTATAATTCCAACAAGACTTGACTTGTGAAGAGCGTCCAGTAGCCATCGTTGATAGGATGATCAATAAGCTATGGAACAAAGAGATAGCAATGGTTAAAGTCTTATGGAAAAACCAAGTTATGGAAGAATATACTTAGGAGAGTGAGTTGAACATGCAAGCTAAGTATCCCCATCTATTTTAAGTTTAAGATAAATTCTTTAAATTTAAGGACAAATTTTGTTGGGGGGGAGGAGAGTGTAACACCATATATTTTTTTGCTTATATGTATTATAAAATTCTTGTAATGATGTATATAGGATTTGTTATGGAATGTTTGTTTTGGAAGTGAGATTTATTTGTTTTCATTTGAATTATAGAATTTGTGTTTGTGCAGAATTTTGTGAATTTATGTTCAAGGCTTTAAAGAAAGAATTTGGGATAAGTTGTAGCCTCATGTGTCTAGTTTAAGTGGAAGGAAGAATCTAGGCATCTAGACTTCTGTAGCTCAAGATAGAGCTGGTTTAGCATGTGCTGCCGAAGTGAATTTTTTTAGCTTTTGTCGTGAACAGTAAACTCAGGATTTTAATTCTGACAGTTCTTTCTTCTTCTCTCGTCTTTTCCATTTCCTATTCCTCTCAACCATAAGTCATTTTTCTTCATTTCTAAGGTTTTAATACCCCAATTAAGCCTTATTAGTGCTAGAAAATACAAATTAAGGACTATAAGAATATCAATTCAAGCCAAATTCTTCAAAATTTCTTTGGAGAAGAAAATAAGGTAATTTTCTCAAATCTTCTCTTTAGCTTGATGTAATGCCCCAAAAATTTCTAACTCATATGTATGATTTAATTCTCAGTATGTGATTTAAAGGCATTGAAATGATGGGAAATAATTTTAGAGACACAGTTAGAAAGCGAACTAATCACTTTTTCAAAAATCGGCGGTGTCAGAAATATTGCAGACAAATTAGCAGTCCGGTCAACAAAAGAATTTCTAATTCTGACCATGGGGAAAAAGATCACATAAGTGCATGTGTAATTTTGGTAAAAAGAAAGAGGTGAAAAATATTTAGAAACACTGAAAAGGTAACCAATGGCAAAATCATAAATAAATTAAACTTTAATGTGAATAGTGAAAATGAGTCTGTCTGGGTTTCAAAATAACTCTGAAACTATTTTTATAAATAAGTATAAATTAAAATAATCCTATTGGTTTCCCATTTTGAATTCTAAATCCTAACAGAATTATCAGAATAAATTACAGAAGAAGTTGGGATCAAAGTGTAACTCATGAAAGTTTAAGGACTATAATGTAAATAACCATTATGATTTTTATATAAAAGCACGCCTTAGAAATTTATTTTCCATCTTCTTCTTCTTCATTCTCTTTGGCCGAACCTATCTTTTTTTCTTCTTCCCCATTTATACTTCAATTTTACACCAAGATTCCTTAAGAAAAATCATAGAAAAGTTGAGTTTAAACCTAGTTCTATCATTTTCCTCCATTAGTTTGCTTGAAAAGCTAAAGGAAACCAAGGATTTAAGGGCTTGAAGGTTTCGGCTAACACACTCCATCAAGGTAAGGATGTGTTTTTTCTTGGTTTAATGCTTGATTCATATGATTTAGACATTGAATTTGATGGGTTTTAGGTTAGATTGCATCAATTGATGCATTTAGATAGAAATGCCTAATTTGCCTAACCAATTTGAAGTTATTTGAATAAGCTTGATGAATTAGAGTTAGTTTGTGATAATTGATGTTAGAATATGTTAATTGAAGGCCATTAGGTAACTAATTGATGGTTATGTTGGTGTAGAAAATCAAATTGACCCAAGTTGTGCCTTTTGCCTCATTTGAAACTTTTGGGTGGAAATCAATTTTCCAAGCCATTTGGAAGTTTTAGGTGAGTTCTATATGCATCATTTGACATATCTAATGTATTGGATTGATGATTGGAAACCTCCCCCATTTCCCCCATTTTGGCCAAACCTAACTTTACTATTCATGGCCTTTGTTTTGCTTTGTTTTTTCTTTGTAATTCATAGCCATTTTAATCCATTACATGTTATTTGATATTGTATATTTGATACCTATTGTGTTGCCTACAATGTGGTTTGATTGTTGGATGAATAGGCATGCCAAATTTGCACCAAACCCTAACCTATTGGCTTGCCATTTTGTGCAGACCAAGTGTTTGACAAAATGCCTAGTTGTTTTTGCCTTGGCCTATTGCTTTGTATTCCATAAGCCTAGCATTTGAATGCCATCGTCGCCAGTGACATTGGTATGCAAATTGGCCTACCGTTTTCCTTTGCCGAACCAACCTTTATTTTACACCTTTGTTGTTCACCATAACACCTATCATTGATTGTATATCATATATTGCAATGCCATTGATTCTATTGATAATTGATTTGAATGATATTGAGCTTATTGATATGGAGGATACCATTGTTGCATAATGGTGTCCATTGATATGTTCCTTTCTTATATTGATCCTAATATGGCTTGACAGAGCTACTGATCCGACAAGGTAGTGGGAATATATTGTAGGCGATATGCACATTGTATTACTGATACCCTAGCTGGAAAGGGTTATGGTCCTGGCTATAAGACTTGATCAGTCTTATACTTACTGATATGGATATTACTAGAGACTGTATGATTACATATAGTCCATACTGATGCTACTGGAGACTGTATGTTCGCATATAGTCCATCCATTTATCTGTCTTTCCATATTAAACCTAGCCTATGATATACTTGTTGGCCTATTCTGTCACCATCTGTATTTGATTCTATAAATTGTTTACATTGAACTGTTGGCACTATTGATACATTTGTTACCATTATTTTATTGGCGATGCATATAGATTCACTGAGTATCTTATATACTCACTCTTTGCTTGTTTAACCATTTCAAGAGAGGAGTAGACTGCAGAATCCCATCTTCTGACATCCAATAGATTTCTGCTCATCTTGATATATGCAATATTTTGAATTTTGTATTTTTTTGGTGTTCATAATCTAGCTGCTCCATGGGGTATGTATGGGTTAGTTAGAATATGAACATGTATATATATGTGATGATATTCTATGGTATATAATTATTATATGGCATGATATTCTGACTGTTACAGCCAACTGCATTAGATTACAGAAAGAATTACATAATGACAGAATGAATGGTAATTAAGTAAAATGAATAATTAATTGATGGTTATAGATTATGCATGTGATACTGGGTTCTATGGGTGCCGGTCGCCATTGGCATCTCCAGCATCCTAAGACCGTCGCAACCCGGAAACGGGTCGTGACACTTGATTTAAGTTTTTTGTTAGTTAGAATAGTTATTTTTAAGTTGTGGATGATCTTTTATAAGCATTAATGGCTAATATTTATGTTTAGATTTAGTAGTTATGAGGATTTATGATTTTTGGATGAATAGTTCTGTGAATAGTAGATGTTCTCTATATCTATTATTCATCCTCTATTAATAGTTAAATTAATGCTAGAATTTGTTTATAAATACTCTAAAGAGCTTAGAATTTATGAAAGATTATTTTATGTGATTGTTTTGAGAAAACCCTAAATTTTGAAATTTGGAGGATTTTTATTTAGGAGAATAGAACTGAAGGAATTAAGGATCTTTTGGATTTGAGTAAGAGTTGAGCTTGACTAGAAAGCTTTTTAGTGCTAAGAAGTAAGTGTGGATTTATTTCATGTATATGATTCTCCATATGAGAATTTTTGTTAAAATATATTTTATTCATATATATATATATATGTTATTTATAAATTCAATTTATTAAAACCCTGCTTAAATATAATTTTTGAATGTTGATAATGACTTCGTTATTTTCCTTGGACCAAGTTCATTAATAAGCTTTTGATATGCATAATATGATGTGTTATTCATATGTTGTGATCTCTTGATCACTTTTAATTACTGTTAAACCAATACTTGATATGTATATTACAGAACATACATTATAAAACGTTTTTCCCAATGAGAGTTAATTCATTGGTCCAATGTGCACAGAGGAAACTTAGCTGATAAGGTATAGTATCAGTGTTCCACTTAAAGGGGATCACAAGCTCTACGCATATACTTATGCAAGCATATATGCCACGTGAAGGTAACAAGGCTATCCAAACGTTATTTCTTTAGCTCTCTTTGAGTTTAAAGAAGGACTTTTTAAGACATGTGGAGCCTATTTTCTTTAGTGCTCTTTGAGTTAAAGAATGATCAAATCTGAGACGTGTGGAGTCTCAAAATTAATTTAACATAAAGTCACTCTGTTCGTTTGTTTTCTTTTCTTTTTGAATTGTCAGGTAAAAGGTAGTTCGACCATATCCCCGTGCTTCGATCGATTCAAGGTGGAACTCTGATCTGGAAGAGTACTCTGTTCACCGCCTCCCCAAAGATCAAGACAAAAGGTATCAAATCATAAACTCTTTCTACTTTTCTTATTTTGATAGAGCATAAAAATAAACAACTCATGTTCTACCTTTCTTTAGTTTGATAGAGAATCAAAATAAAGTACCTAAACATGATAAATTGGGCATAAGATCAACCCTCCTTCACAAAAAGGAAGAACTGCGTAGGTTTTAATTCCCATTTAACAGGATACGCAAGCAAGCTGTATAAAAGTTTCAAATCCGAAAGTGTTAAAAAACCATCTTTTCCTTTTACTTTGTTTATTCGATTCTTATTTTGTTCATCGGATGTATTTTTCTGTACTTTAGCTTAGATCTTTAGGGAATGTATGATCAACCTAAAACCCATAAGGGCTAGAGTTGATATCCCCTATTTTTGGATTTTTGAATTGTAATAATTTACTTTGTCGCTCTGTTTTATTGCTTTATTTTATTGTTTTATTTCTTTATGTATTCATCTTATATGTCATTTCATTTATATATGTCATTCTTTAAATTGTTCATCAAAGTGTTTTAAATCAAGGTTAAAATTAGAAGCAAAGTTCAACCGGAAACCTATTCCTCGAATCCTCTTTGGTTTTAAAAACTAGTGCACTTTTTTCCTTTGGGATAAAATTAGAGTCAAAATGGGTTTTCACCTTAAATTTTTCCAACAAAAATAACTTAAGGTGTCGACTTCAAAACACAAAATCATTTTCAAAAGGTGCTAGGGTCGTCTCAATCCGTGAGAAATCGTCCCAAATGAGCATTTTTTATTCCATTTTAGCATACCGGACACGGTGATCCAGTGAGGCCTCACAGCTGGCGACTCCACTAGGGACAAACTTTTTCAAAAGTTAAAGAGGACTTCCAATTGGTTGAAATTATTTTTTCAAAAATGACTTTTTACTTGGCTTTTAATTTAACTTTGATTTTCATGCATCACTACATAACCAGTTACAAAATTCAAACTTTGGATAGCAAGTAGTATTGATCCGACAACTCTCTTTGTGTATGTTGGGAGATAACGAAAGTATTCACCCCGTGACGAATCTTCATTCCTTTTGGAGTGTAACGATTAGTAGTATTGTTGGACCCACACGAAACTCATTGTTTCACATGTGGTTAGGTATATCACTGCTCTAGTGTGACAGGTATCCTTAAACCAAACCACCTAGCCTTCATATAATGAATATTAGACCTTTAACCTTAGGGCCTATGAACCATAATAATGTTAAACTGCCATCATGAACCAGTTTTCTTCATACACATGCATACATGCGTAGCAAGAAGAAAAAGGCCAATTCCCTTAAGCCTACTAGAGGGGTTGTGAAAAATCGGTGGAAGAGAAAGGTGGGCGATACAACAAAGGGCATGTGTTTCCACTGTTAAAAGAAAGGACACTAGATTGCCCTAAGTGGAAAGGCAAAGGCAAGGAGAAAAGAGATGGTATGTCTCTTTCTTGCTATTCTGATGCGTTTTCTCATTCATTTGTTGCATGGATCCTTGATTCAAGTACTAGCTCACATGTGTATGCATCTTTGCAGGATCTAGTAAGAAGTAAAGGCTTGGGAGGTGAAAAGTGACTTTGAAGATTGGAAACGGAGCTAGTGTAGCAGCCAAGGCCATTGGATCCACCTATATTGATCTTCATGATCATGTTTTGCTTTTGAAAGATGTTTTGTATATACCTAATGCTTACAAGAACATTATCTATGTATCCAAATTAACTTTGTTAGGATATGAATTGTTGTTTACGAGAGATGTTTGTATTTTGTATTTTGATAATACAATGGTTGGCACGAGTTAAGTACTTGATGGCCTTTATTACTTGCATAGTAATGGGAAAGCAATCCTAAACATGTATGATATTAATGTCATGATTAGGAATAACTCTAGTTCAAAATTTTTATGGCACTTGAGACTAGGTCAGATTATTGAAGATCGACTCCTGAGGTTGGAGAAACAGGGAATCCTAGATTCTTTGGGTTCTGAACCATATCTGACTTATGAGTCATGTCTTCAAGGCAAAATGACAAGGTCACCTTTTGTTGGATAAAGGGAAAGAGCCAAGGAAATGTTGGAACTAATTCATAGTGATGTGTGTGGTCCATTTAGTGTTATGGCTAGAGGTGGCAAATCAATTTTGCTAGGTGATTTGAAGTGTGAGGTGAGTTTAATATGCATCAATTATCATGCCTAATGTGTTAAAATGTTGATTGGAAACCTGCTCCAAAAGGGTCATTTTGGCTGAACCCTATATGTCCATTTTGTTTAAATTTTTGCTTTATTTTCCTTTGATTTTCCATGCCATTTTGATCCCTTTGATTGTGTTTATTGTTGGCAAATTGATGTTTGTTGTGTTGCCTATATTGTGACTTGTTTGTTGATTACATGGGTAATGTAATGTTGCACCATAACCTAGCCAATATGTCCATCCATTGTTGCACACTAAGTGTTTGATGAAATACCTAATTCAAAATCCATAGGCCTACCATTGATTTCTTCTGTAGGCCTACCATTTGAATGCCATCATCGCCAGCGATATTGACATGTCAATTGAGCTAACTTCTTGACTTGATTTGTCTAACTTTTGATTCATCCCAATATTAATTGCTAATCCTAATACTATTATCTATTGATTCATTTATTGCTTATCCATTGCTAAATTGCATTCTGGTTTGATTATGTCATGACTTACTTTTAGGTCAAGATGGTCCTAGGGCACGGGTGGACTTAAGGTCACCGGAAACCCATAGAACCCATAAACAGTCCATTTATCAATCAATCATTCTTAATCCATTCAGTAATAGTTAAATCCCAATTATTACTTAAAAATTTTATAAAAAATTTGCCAGAGTTTTCTTTATAATTTTAATACTATTCCGGACCCAAAATCGGGTCTCTCAAAAAATATACAGCCTGCACTAAAAATTATTTTAGAGTCCCAATAATTTGCCAACCTTATACCCTCAACTTCAAAGGTCAACAGTCATACATAACACTTCTAAATCTTTTTCAAAATATGAAAATTTCATTTTTATCATTTACCTCTGTCACTGTCTTTATCACTTTATTATCATTGTCATTTTCAATCATTATGCATTACACATTACATTTTTAATGTCACTGTAACATTAAATATTACACTGTTCATACATTATCATAATACCCAATTTCCAATTATACACAGTACCATGGAGCTCTATGAGTGGACACTTATAACCTTTAGTGAATAATATTCTACCTTACTGTACTTGACATTCCAAGTCGGAGAAGAAATTGACTTGGAATTAGCCTTCACTATCTCATTCCTGTAAAAATTAGAAACCACAATAGAGTGAGTATAAAAATACTCAATGAGCATGCATACAACATTAAACATGAGATAAAAGCATATAATAATAAAGATCTCAATAGTAAGCAATAAGATATAAATTTTGAAATCAATATGAGATTACAGTATAGTCAAGGAATAAACCTAGGCTCGGTATCATATGGAAAGACAGATAAAGGGATAGACTGTATGAAAAGAAATCATACAATCTCCAGTAATTAGTCAGTATGGACCATGTAGGTCTTCAGTATCATATCAGTATCAATGAGCATAAGGCTGATCAGACCCTATGGCCAGGACCATAGCCCCTCCTAGCTTGGGCATCAGTAATATAATGTGCACATCGCCAACAGTATTTTTCCATTACTCTGTCGGATCGGTAGCTCTGCCAAACCATATCAGGGTCAATAGCAAGGGATACCATAAGCAACAATGGCATCCAGATATCAGTCAATCCCACAAAAATTGGTTCGGTATCAATTAGTACAGAAATCAATAAGAACATTTCGGTATAATGGCTTTCAATTCACAGGTTTACTTATCAATCAGTACACAATAGGCATTTCAATATCAATAGCAATCAATAAATATGAATAAATTTCAATCTTCAGGAAGATCGAAGAATGATCAACAATAACAAGTGGCATTTAATCAAGAAAGAAACATACTCATTGGTTAACAAATCAAAACATGAGTATGCATAATGATGTATACATTACTCACCTCATAGAGCACTTCCTATTGCACTTTACTTATTCCTTCCGTTTACAATTCCCTTTCCTTGGTTCATTGCTCACATACTCATCACTGTCTTTCATTCATTTTTGACTCTACATATTCAATTAGTTTGCACTTAGATACTATTGAACATAAAATTTCATTACTTATAATTATATTAAAGAAAATTTCTCAATTTCAAAGTTACTAGGATTTTGCCTATAAAGAACCTTACTGGCAGCATATGTTCCATTATTCATACCTCTCTCTCTACAATTATCCAATTGCTTCGATTCTTATTCCTAATTAACCTTAACATATAAGTTTCTAACATATCTAAATTTCACATTAAAATAATTACTACACAATTTATGATATTAATTTAAACTTAGGCCTATAACTAGCCCTACTACCCTGCATTCTGCCTACAATCCTATTCTGGTAGATTATATTCTTTTGCTAATAACTCAGTCAATACTTAACCAATTACTGAAATTATTTTTCCTATTGAAAATAGACACATAAAATTATAACATATTCAAATTTCAGAATTTTTGGATTACTGTACAATTATTAGTGAATTTTCAAAGTTAAATTATTGCCCTGAAATCTCTATCCAAACATGCCTTGTTTCTATGCCTATAATAAATTTTGTACTAATCCAATGATAAAATTTTTTTACATACATTTAGATAACACATAAATGATCATCTTTCATGCTTGATACTTTCTCTAATTTAGACTTTAAGGTCTTCAAATTAATACAATTCTGTAACCTATGTTCTATTAAACAGTCATTCCTGACAGTCTATACTTATGACCCAATATATCATAAACCACAATTCCAATTGCAAAACCATTTTACAGGATTATATATAAGACATTTCATGTTAAACACATCTACTAATTATGTCTCTATCATTATATATAATAAAAACACAGCAGTATTTTCTAGAAAACTTAATTCCAGGTCAGTCACAGTTTTTTCCCAATAACTCTTCCCTCACTTTGAATTTTCCTAATTAATTTTACAGACATCTAATTAACATATTTATCTACAACTTTCATGTTTTAATCATCTTCAAATTCAATCATTGAAATTTCGGAATAATAGCCATAATTTACTGCCATCAAACAGATTCCAAAACCTATATAAACCCTAACTCATTCTTAACATTTTTAGCTTAATTACCTCAATTATTTGCCAAATCAAACCTTAGAACTCTTAAATACAATCAAATAACTATGTTTAGGAGCCTTTACCTTAAACTTGCACCATGGAATTCCTTCTCCTTTTTGCTCCACCAAACAGCTCACATAATCTCCATCAATTTCCTCTTCTTCCTCTTTTTTCTCTCATCTTTTCCTATCAAATTTTGATTGATTTTCTTTGGAAAGGTTGGAAGACATTTTTATTTAGCTTTTTCTCCCCTCATATGTTTCAGCCACTCTCCCCAAAATGGCAGCCAAGACCTCTTCTTTATACATTAAAACCAAGTCCAAAAAGAAATGAAGACAAAACAATAGAAATTTCTAGATTTTTGGTTTATTTGGCACCTATTTAATTACTTAATAAATCAATTAAGCATTTTTTTTTATCAAAAAAATCCATTCCTCCACATCATGGCTGGCCACCTTGGTTGGTTTCTAGAAAATTTGGGTCCCATAACTTTGTTTAATTGCACTTTTGACCCAAAAATTTTGTTATTTGTATTTTTGACTCCAAAACTTTCTATAATTTATTCTGTCTATTCTGTTTAGATTCAACCTTAAGTGTGGGGAGTGAAATACTTATTTTAAGTTGTTCTATCCTTTAAAAATAGTTCTGGATCATTTATGAATCCCAGACAGTTGATTTTCAAAATTGCCCTCAAAGTTATCTTTATTTACACTTTTGCCATTACTCTCATTTTCAGTGTTCCCAAATATTTTTTAACTCTTTCTTTTCACCAAAATTTCACATAAAATTAACTTATTTCATCCCCCATGTTTAGGTCAAAAATTCTTAAATTAGCCGGAATGCTATTTTCCCGGCAGTGTTTTCAACACCGACGATTTCCAAAAAAGTTTTGCATTCGCTTTCTAACTGTGTCTCTAAAATAATTTCCCATCATTTCAATGCTTTTAAACCATAAACTGAGAATTAAATCATGCATATAAGATGGGGCTTCCTACGGTATTACGGATTAAATTCATGAGTTACTGCTACTTGATGAGATTGTCATTGTATATTGATATTGATTGACTTGTTCCATGCTCTTATTGATTCCGATGAGATTTGATAGAGCTGCCTCTCCGACGGAGTAGTGGGTACATACCGTCGGCAATGTGCACATTGTATAATGATACCCTAGCTGGAAGGGTTAACAATCCTAGCCATAAGACCTTATCAGTCTTATGTTTATTGATACATGATTGATACATGTGATATGAGTTTCATGGCCCTTTATCTGTCTTATCTATCATATCTACGTGCTATATATATATTCCATTGACTTGATTACAACTTTATTGACATGTTTATGATTTTTACAATCTTTGACTGTATTATGATATTGACGAGCAGACTATTATTCATTTAATATCTGTCTATTGTTATTGATATTCCAACCATTTCTTATGGTCGATACATATTAGATTCACTGAGTATTTTTATACTCACCCCTTCAGTTGTTTCCCTTTCTAGGTGCAGAGTAAGGCAGATTCCTGACTTTTGTCTTCCGAGAAATTTTGCAATATTATAAAGACAATATAATAATTTAAACATTGTATTTTTAAATATGTGTATTAGCTGCTCCATGGGTATTGTATAATGGTATATACAGATTGTATATATGTGTATGACATATTTTTGGAGTATAAATGTAAATGTGTTTATGATGATGCTATTTACAAAAAGTTACAGAATGAATGACAGAGTAATAAAATGAATAGTGCTTATGTAGTTATATGGTTATAGATTGATACAAATGAAATATGATTGAATAGTATGTGATTGATAGATGTGATACTGGGTTCTACGGGTGCTGGTCTCCTTTGGCATCTCCCTCATGTCACTTTTCGATTTCGAAACATGACGGTCCTAGGATGCATGAGATGTCAGAGCTGACCGGCACCCGTAGAGCCCAGTATCACATACAATTATCAATTACTATCAATTAATTATTCAATTAATCAATTAAATTCCATTATGGCATTCCGTAATATGTCTGTAATTATTCTGCAATTGACTGTAACTATCATCATCTCATGCCATAACATCAATTAAACTCCATAATATGCCATACATATATATTCAGGATCTAATTATACCATTATACAACCCATGAAGCAACTATAATATAAACAATAATACAATGTCAAAATATTACACTGTCACTACTGATACTGCAGGACTCCATAGGAAATCAAAAGTTGGGATTTCTACCTCTTACTTTGCACCTGGAAAGGGGAAACAATGAAAAGGGTGAGTATAAAAAATACTCAGTGAATTTAATATGCATCGACCAGAAGTAAAGACTGGAATATCAATAAATAATTGACAAATAAACAAGTAATATCAACCTGCTCAACAATGTTTGAATAAAGAATCAAATTATAGTAGATGATTGTAGAATCAATAATCAGATCAATGAAAAATATATCACATGGATAACACAGATAAAAGGGCCATGAAACTCATATCACATGTATCAATCATGTATTAATATACATAAGACTGATCAGATCTTATGGCTAGGACTATTAACCCTTCCTAGCTAGGGTATCATTATACAATGTGCACATTGCAGGCGGCATGTACCCACTACCCCGTCGGAGAGGCAGTTCTGTCAAATCTCACTGGAATCAATAAGAATATGGAACAAGTCCATCAATATCAATATACAATGACAATCTCATCAAGTAGCAGTAACTCCTGGATTTAATCAAACGAGACTGCAATTTAGCAATGGATAAACTATAAATGAATCAATAAACAGTAGTATTACGATTAGCAATTAACATTAGGATGAATCAAAGTTAGACAAATCAAGACAAGAAGTTGGCTCAATTGGCATGAAAATGTCGCTGGCGATAATGACATTTACATGGTAGGCCTACGGAAGAAATCAATGGTAGGCCTATGGATTTTGAACTAGGCATTTCATCGAACATTTGGTGTGCAACAATGGATGGACAAATTGGTTAGGTTATGGAGCAACATTGATATTACTCATGTAATTAATAAACAAGTCACAATATAGGCAACACAACAAACATCAACTTGCCAATAATAAACACAATCAAAAGGATCAAAATGGCATGGAAAATCAAAGGAAAACAAAGCAAAAATTTATGGCAAAATGGACATATATGGTTCGGCCAAAATGGCCATTTTGGAGTAAGTTTCCAATCAACATTTTAACACATTAGGTATGATAATTGATGCATATTAAACTCACCTCAAACTTTAAATCACCTAGCAAAATTGATTTGCCACCAATTTCTTCAAAGTAGGCAAAAATGACAACTTTCCAATTCTTCACTTTCTACATAAAGCCAAATCAAATATAATCCATCTATTAACCATCAATTAACATAATATAAACTTATTTAATATTAATTAACACTAAATCAAAGATTCAACTCTTACAACTTCAACTTAGGGTTTTCAATTTGGGGAAAATCCACCAAATGCATCAATTGATGCAATTAAACACAATACCCATCTAATTTATCAACTAATACACATAAATCAATCATTAAACTAAACAAATCACTTTGTTACCTCAATATGATGTTTGGGTTGAAATCTATAAGCCAACCAATCTTGAAATTCTTTGATTTTCTAAGTAAATCAAGATTGGAAATCAAAGGATTAATGATTTGATTCAAATTTTTTTTTTTGTTTCTCTTAAGAAAAAGCTTGAGAAATGGAGGAGGAACGAAAAAGATGGTTTGGCCAAGGTGAAGAAGAAGAGGGAAATGATCAAAAAATTTCCTAGGTGTTGCTTATATAGGTGGGTTAAATGGAAAAAACACATAATTACCATATTTTATGAAATCTATATATTATACAAAAATGCATTAATTTTCATATTATATTATATTTAATAATTTGTTAAAATAAATATAGATTAACTAATTAACATTTGACTTAAATAAGGAAACTGTTTCTCATTAGATTATATTTGATAATTAGCATTTTTCGGATTTTTTCCATTTCTATGATAGATATCATTTCTCATTAAAATGAAATAATATAATTTCTATATAGCAGTTAAAAAATGACTAAGAATGATCTCCAAATGATTGCCATTTGTATTATCCACTAACTTCTAAGGTGTGGAAGGTATTATTTTTTTTTTCCTTTTGTTTAATAATTTTATGAAAGTTATTTCCTTAAAATAATTTCCTAACTTTTATTTGGTATTATAATTTCGAATAAGAGAGTGGAATAATCCAGACCAAAAATCTTGGTTGATTATTGACTTGATAAAATTGTCATTTATAATTAATATGCAAAAATTACCTTAAGAAAATAAATTATCAATTCAGAAATGATTAAGATTCATAACAGTACTTAAAACAATAAATTATCAATTCAGAAATGAATTAGATTCTTGTGGAAATCTAATTCTCCTTTTTTGGCTTCCACTGTTAAGTTCGGAGATGTGTTCACAAAAAAGTCCCACTTTAGAAGAAATTTTGAATTTATAATTATAGGGTTAGTTACTCCTGCTAATAGATTAGTCTTTTAAAATTAAAACTCAATCTAAAATATGTGGTATCAGAATATAATCTACACTTATCCTTCTATGTGAAGTATTACAAAAGACATCAAGATTAAAGTGTTTGTGACAAATGGTGTTGTAGACAACGATGGTGGAGGGGTATCATCGTCCAAACACATTTAGCATTTTCTCTTATTTTATTTGTCCAATTTTTTAATCCTAATTTTTTTTCCTTTAAGTTGACGTTATATAAGACATTCCCATATCGGAAAAGTAAAGAAATAGAAATAGAAACGTGTCTGATAACTAATAAATAAGTTTGCAAAAAAGATTTGATTTGAGAATGATAACACAAACTCAAACTCTAATCTCATAGGCATGATATGCATATTGGATGGCATCAATTAATATGCAAAATTTTTGACATTTTAAATAAAACAAATTATAATAAAATGAAAGTCTATAAAATAGCATATTAAAAATAAATAATGTCAAATTGTTATAACAGTACATAATATCTAAAATTCCTTAAAATAAAATGTTGAACTAACAATCACACTAAAATAAATATACCAAAAGAGAACAAAAATATATTGTTGAAGCACAAATAAAATATTTTGTCCACGTCCATTGGCTATTATCTTTCTCAATTTTGATATATTACTTCATTTTTTTTATTACTGGACATTTGCATATCTTGAAGTGAAATAGCTACTCCACAATCATCAAGTACCACTTCTATATGTCATTTGTTCAATGATGTCAACAAATTTTCAAGTTCACTATCACATACATATGAAAAAGACTCTTTAAGCTATAAAAAAAATTATCATTTAAATTATAGAAGAGAAAATAACTAAATATCATGAACTCAAATTTCTATATCAAAATAATATAAAAGAAAATAAATTATATCTTTTCATTATTGTCAACTTGACTACTTAATTCAATATAACTGACACCTTGATCTTAAAAAATTAATATAATATCAGAAATTTAATAAATCATATATAAAAAAATATATAAATAAACGTTATGATGGAAAATTCAACCTTAATTGCAATAGAACTGCTCATACAAGCTTCAATAAGTTTATCATCGTCACTTATTATAAATACTGATATTCTCTTTGAGATTATAAGATGAGATTTCAATTTTAAAGAGTAACTTCCTATAGACCAAAACATTAAGTTCATCTGAAAAGCAATTTGCTTCTCCATCCTTTAAGGAATACATTGTCAATGGTGTCGGTGGTCTTTGTTTTAGTTATTAAAAACAATGGATTGCTTGCCATTCACCATGATTGGACCAACTAAAAAAAATTAAATTTACAAAAAGGGTGAAGATTTGATAGCAAAGATTGAGGGGTAATTAGCATTAGTGATTACTAAATTTTTATCATTTTTTTTATTAGGATTACTAACAGAAAAAATTATCGACTGATTACTATATTTTGAAAATTATTTTTCCGGATGATATCCTCTTAATTTTTTTGCGGGATTAGAACACGTGACAACTACGTCAGTATAACATGCTGAATAGGATGGACACGTCAATATAGTATTTTTTTTTATTTTGATTATTAAACTTTCACTATTTTTCTATTTTGACTACTAAACTTTCTATTTTTAAAAAAAAAATTATACTTTTGATTAAACCATTTTCAAAATATAACAAAACATTCATTTTATTTAAAAAAAAAATATAAATTATGTTATTATTAATATTACCTTAAATATAACTAAAACTATATAGATTAAAACACACAAAAGACCAATAAACATCTTGCATATATTTGCCAACATAAAAACCTCCATAATCAGGATCCAAATTACAAACCAAATTAATTAATTAGATATAAAATATTATCATATCTTAGATTAATCTATAAAATTATAATCAAATTATTTTCATGATATGAGAAAGGTCATTCGAGAATAATAAGAAGCTTATCTGACGATTAAAATAGGTAAAGAAAAATCAACGCGTCGAAAATGCTAAGGAGAATGAGGAAAGACAAAGGGAGAGACAAGAGAGCACGGGAGGTGGTTGTGGCATTGAAAGTTAAGATTGTGATTGAAATTGAGGATCATGATTATGGTGGTTTTAATATGAGTAAGTATATGTAAGATGTTTATTGATCATCTGTATATTTTAATTCATATAGTTTTAGTTATACTTGAGTTAATATTAATAATAACATAAATTATATTTTTTTAAATTAAATGTGTGTTTTATTGTATTTTGAAAATGGTTTAATAAAAAATTTAAATTCTTAAGAAAAAAATAAAAATTTTAGTGGTCAAAATAGAAAATTGGTGAAAATTTAGTAATTAAAATAAAAAAAATGTATTATACTGATATGTTTATTTAATTCAGTGTATTATACTGACGTGGTTACCACATACTTCGATCCGATAAAAAATCTGACAGAATATTATCCGGTGAAATAATTTTTAAAATATAATAATCAGTCAATAATTTTTTTCTGGTTAGTGATCATAATATAATAATATAAAAAAAGTAAATGGATTGCTTGCAATTCACCATGGTTGGACCAACTAAAACAATTTTAATTTACAAAAAGGGTGAAGATTTAATAGCAAAGGTTGAGAGTCAACCATCACTTATATAATACAAAAATTTAAATTTAGAAAGGTAATTTTTAATAATTAAAATAATTAAAAATTATCAAATCTTTTAATTGAATATTTTTAATTAAGACAATTAAAGATTTTAGATAATTTTTTTTAGTTAATATAACTTTTAATTTTATATATAGAAATTAAAAATTTTTAAAAATTTATATGTATTTGTTTAATGAAAATTTATTATGAAGTATTTAGTATAAATAAAAAAATAGAAAGGAAAGGAAATTTTTTTCTTATAACATTTATTATGAAGTATTTGTAAGTTATTTTCCCTTAACATGGAGTTGGCCACTCCATTAAAGGTAGTGGTTCACTTCTCCTATTTTCATTTTCCATTTTCTGGAAATAACTAGTTATTATCACCATTAACTGTAATGGGCAGTTAATGCTGAAAGATATGTGTAGAGGTCCTTAGGTTTGCTCTCAATAATGCAAAAATTCACCATCTGAATTTGAGAGAAAAATTTAGAAAATTTCTTCTAGTAGCTATTCCTACAACAAACAACAAGCAATGGTTGGAGATATTTATGATTCAATTTCCGTTGCATTATGTTGTATATAAAGCATAATTAATTTTTGTTAATTTT
This sequence comes from Aleurites moluccanus, assembly GCA_948193065.1. Classification (NCBI taxonomy): domain Eukaryota; kingdom Viridiplantae; phylum Streptophyta; class Magnoliopsida; order Malpighiales; family Euphorbiaceae; genus Aleurites; species Aleurites moluccanus. Next base: position 1,673 of record CANXYC010420445.1, on the reverse strand, counting down.
ATTTTAGTTATTCATATTTTATATATTTTGCTTTTACATTTGGTATTAGAGCATGATTTAAACCTTTGTTATACTTGTTTTATGGGATAATATAGCATTAAAATCGAATTAAATTCTGATAATTTGAATTTGAATTTTCTGTAAATTTTTTCTAATTTTGGGTTCTCTATTTTGACGTTGTATTAATGATTTAATGGCTTAAAACTAATATAAATTCAAGTTAGAATGATTTTAAGCTAAAAACGTAAAAAATGGTGAAGAAATGGGGTAAAAAAATTTGGATTTTTGAAATGGGTCATAAGGATAAAAAACGAGTTAAAATGACCTGGTTAGAGGCTGAAAACGATCTAAACGACATGTCGTTTTCTGCAGTTATAAAACGACATGTCGTTTTGTAGTATTGTTGGCTGCCTCTCATCAAAACGACATGTCGTTATCTGGTTCATATTTTTAGAAATTACAGTATTAACCCTGAATTTCATGTTTATTTCATATTGACTTCCGAATTTTTATTTTATTATAATTTTGACTCTGAATTTTCTGTTTCTTTCATATTAAACCCCGAATTTTTTTGTTTTTTCAGATTGAACCCAGAATTTTTCATTTTATTAATTTATGACCCCGAAAATAAATATTTTTTAAATTTTAGTGCTTAAAAATTATATTTTAGTCCCTAAAAAATTATTATTTTTTAATTTAGTCCAAAATCTTAATTATTTTGTGCATTTTTTATTTTTTGGTTAATTATTTTCATATTTTATTTTTACGTTATAATTAAATATATGCAATTATATGTGATAAATTATGCACAAAATTAATAAATGCCTATTGATTTTTATGTATAATTTAATTAATTTAAAAATAGCCACAATATTTTTAATTGCTTAAATTATATATAATTAAGGTCTCAAAAATCACATAAAGTACAAAGGTATTAGTTGTAATTAGTTAAATTAATATATTAAAATTTATCGCACAGTAAATTTTTATATTAATTTAATTAAATTAAGATGTTATGGTAGGTTATATTTCTTAATTTACCCACAAGAAATTGAGAAATAAAAATTTACTAATATCATCATAAGGATAAATATGAATTGACTTATATTAAAATTTAACCCACAGGCAGTTTTAATATGTTAAATTAATTCACATTTTCACATAGTTTGCATTGGTAAATTATGATTAATTAAATGTTGCCTAAAATTTTGTAAAATAAGCATGAGAATTTTAATATTATGCAGCCTTATAATCTACTTATGATATGAAATTTGATATTCTCAAACTGAGGGGTGATAACTATAAAGTCTGGAAGGAGAGAATTCTTCTTCAATTAGGGTGGATGGATATAGATTATACTATAAGGAAAGATGAACCACCACCTATTACTGAAACCAGTATTCCTGATGCGGTTGATAAATATGAGAAATGGGAGCGTTCTAATCGTCTCTCAGTTATGTTCTAATCAATTTCAGTCTTCAGAAAAGGCTTAAGCAAGCACCCTAATTATGAGGTTTTCATTCCAAAGGCTCACTGCATTAAGAGGTATGCGAGAGCACATCATGCAGATGAGAGACATTGCGGCTCAATTGAAATCCCTCGAAGTTGACATGTCAGAGTCCTTTCTGGTTCATTATATTTTGAACATTCTCCCACAACAATATGGACCCTTG
>CANXYC010420405.1:0-18822 GCA_948193065.1 Aleurites moluccanus | reverse complement strand
GAGGTCTAACTCCAAAAGTCGGTTGTGGACAGTTCTTAAGTAAATGACTATGTTGCCCACATCTATAGCATGCTCCTATCTCATGGAAACAAGGTCCTCTATGGAAATTACCACATGTAGAACATAAAGGGTTTGTCTTATGTGATGCAGATCTGATTGTACTATAACTTGTCTGAGCAACTGACTTAGAGGGATTCTGGCTCTACTGTGATCTCCCAAAAAGTGCTCTATGCCTACTCTGGAGAGCTGACTGCTGAGTTACTCCCATATTCTTCATCCCACTCTCATGCTTGGAGGAGCTACTCATCTTAGATTTCTTCTTCCCTTTTCTCTCAAATCTATCCTCCATCTCCCTAAACTTCGAGGGCATAGGCTTAAGGTACCTCTCAAATGATACATCATCTACCTAAGGCATAACTGAAGGATATGCAGGAGGGACTGACACTTCCAGAATTATCTATACCAGAGGTACCTGTTGTCTTTGCTGCATGATAAACTCAACTATCATCTTAGAATTCCTCTGTAGTTGATCTATCTGTTGAGCCATGTTAGCCATATCTACCTGTGGTGTACTAGAAATCTCATTACTTCCAAACCCATTTATTGAACCCTTTTTAGATGGTAACTCTCGCCAGGAACAGCCTCGTCTTCGCCCTTTACTACATCATGGAGGCATTTTAATGCTACTGAGAAATACAACAAACTTAGACTCATAATACATATACTTAACTCAGATTTACCCAAAGAAATACACAACATAGACGAGACATGAATCCTATGCTCCGTAGTTATCTTAATCAACACTTAGTCTAAGGAATATGCACACGCATCTATCTTTCTATTTTAAGGATTATAAACCTATAGTACTGATACCACCTTTGTCACACCCTGACACCACTGGTGTGACTGTCCTAGGGCAAGAGTAGGCATAAAGCCACCATAAACCCGTAGAACCCTAACTGAATCTGCCTCAATCAATAATCATATATTCTAACCAATGCAAAACATTATATCTTATAAATTATCATTTATAATATGACCTCTCTACTTGTTCTTATCGATCAAAAGATGAATCCAACATCAATATGGAAAAAGTGAGAGTCTACAAATACCATCCATGGCTGCAAAATCAAACATCTCATATCTAACTACGAAGCTCTAAGAGAAATTACCTCAACAAACATGATTTTATATACATATAACAAAATAATATCTAAAATAATTACATCCAAACTTCTTGGGAAGAATAAGTCAATAAGCTCTATCCTCTGGATTAGCTCTCTCTCGAGCTACACTAGCACCTGAAACCACAGAAGAGGGATGAGCCTTCAACTCAATAAGATATGAACAACATAAATCAAGAATCTAAATATCAAATCATAATCATGTACATATATTTATTTATATGGGTATGAAAGAATCTCAAGCTTTTACTTGAAGGAACATGAGTGCTTATAATAATTAGCACTATCAAATCATATCGCAAATCGAATCATGGTTCTCATTTAGAATATAAAATGCTCACAAAGGATGGCATTATCAAATCTCATATGTTAGAACTGATCTCATATCATAACATACGTATCAGTAGCCTTGCTACCTTAACGTGGCATATATGCTTGCACGGGCATACGCCTAGAGCTCATGGCCCCCTTTAGGTGGAATATTGATAAAAACCCTATCAGTTGTACTCCCATTGTGCACATTGGACCAATGAATTTACTCTCATTGGGAAAAAACGTTCTACACATGTTTATCTCAGGGTTTATAAAAAAAAACTGCATTATCATAAAACTGAAATTTGGTCAAGAGACCATTTGGTATTTATTACAAAGGCTATCATGATCTTGGTCCAAGAAATGACCAAGTCATTATCATATATATATATATATATATATATATATATATAACGAATATAGTAGGCATAATGTAGCAGGGACATAATTACTGAGAGCATATATATAATAAATCTTGAGCAATCATCTCATAAGAAGCAAGGAATTTATGATATTCATACTTACATCACAATACTACTCTCAAATCCGGTCACACTTGCTCAATTCTAACTTCCTCAATTTCTTTGAATTGGCCGAACCTAAAAATTCCCAAAGTCCATAAATTAGGTTTTGCTCAAATAATGATACATATTATGGTTCCATCAAATTTTAACCATCTTTAAGTCTCCATTATTATTTCCTAATTATCAATTTAATTTATCTCTTAAGAATATTTGAAATTTGAACGTGGTCACTATTCATGTTACTATTCATCCGATTCATAGTTTCCCATATCTTCCATATCAACCAAAATTAATGGCCTTAAATGCCCTAAATAGGTCTTAGTTAACTTATAAATAATTATTCTAATTACCAAAAATCTTAATCCATAATAAAGAATTAAAGCTCAAAGAAAATCACCTTATTTTTCCCAATTACGTCCTTGAAAAATCTTGACTTGGAATGATGACTGAAGCTTAAATAAATGAGGGAATATAATGGTTTAATACATTAATTAGGAATATTAATGCACTAGAAAATAAATAGGACAGATTTGAGAGAGAAAGGAGAAGAAATGAAGAAGAAAGAAGAAAAAGAGAAGAAGAAAATCGTGAAATTTGGCTACTGCCTCTCCAATAAATAGACTACTGCTCCACTTCGCAAATCCACTTCGCAAAATGCTGGCTCGACTATTCTCACTTCTCGAATTCCATCTCGCCAAATGCTACCTCGTATTCTCTTCGCCAAATCCACCTCGATAAAGCCACTTCGCTGAATTCTCACTTTGCCAAAATCTACCTTGCATCTGCTTCGCTAAATGCCACCTCGCATCCTCTTTGCCAAATGCCACCTTGCATTCTCTTCGCCAAATCCACCTCGGCAAAGGCCACTTCGCTGAATTCTCACTTCGCCAAATGCTACCTCGCATCAGCTTCGCTAAATGCCACCTCGCATCCTCTTCGCCAAATGCCTCCTCGCATTCTCTTCGCCAAATCCACCTCGGCAAAGGCCACTTCTCTGAATTCCCACTTCACCAAATGCTATCTCGCATCCACTTCACTAAATGCCACCTCGCATCCTTTTCGCCAAATGCCACCTCACATTCTCTTTACCAAATCCACCTCGGCAAAGGCCACTTCGCTGAATTCACACTTCGCCAAATGCTACCTCGCATCCGCTTCGCCAAATGCCACCTCGTATTACCTACTCTATCGAGATGGGAAACTCTCCTTGCCAACTCGCACTACCTGATCTGCCGAGCTGAAAAACTCTCCTCACCAACTCATACTACCTGACCTGCAAACACACTAAAATTTTCAATTTCCTCAATTCTACAACTGACTATAAAACACATATAGAAATCACTTCCCATGCTAATACCTGAATCGCTCAGCCTCTATCATTCGAAAATAAATAATATACTCATACTTAAGGCAACACATAACAAGGCATACTTGCTCTGATCGAGGAAGCATAATTCTTCTAATTACAAAGTCACAACTGACAAACAGGTTACTGCCAAAATAGACTCAAGGTAAAATAAATTACTAAAATATAAATCTAAAACTTCTATATTCATACTTATTCACACATTCTGTGAAGTCACAGCACCGACTTCATAAAATCTCATCAAAACACAAATTTAAGATTTTTCTAAATAATAAACAGATTATTCACAAACAAACAAAATAATAATAAAAATAAATAAATAAATAAATAAATTACTCAGGTATTACACGAGATGGTGGAGATAATTGTCCCTTACTTGTTGGTCTTTTATTGGTTTCTTGCTCCAATTCTTTCTTCTAAATTCTTGGTTCCTTTGGCTCCTCCGATTTTTTTTTTTCTTTTTGCTCCAAATCTTTTCTGTTTTTTTTTTCAAAAAAACTTCGTCCATCTTTTATTTGATCTTTCCCTATTTAGAATTGCAAATATTTTCCATTTATTATAAAATATATATTTTTTTAATTTTATTTTCTTTTTTCTTTTTTTAATTTAACCTACCTAATTTAATTTAAAGAAACAAATTAATTGCCCAAATAAAATAAAAAAAATAAAAACTTTCCTTTTAAACTAAAATATAACAAAAATATATTTTTTTTATTTTAATAAAAAAAAATTATTTATTTTTATTTATTTTTTATTTTTTTATTGTTATTAGCCGGTCAAAATAGGATGTCTACAGTTGCCCCTCTTTATGAGTTTTCATATTTAAATAGAAATAGGAAACGAGTAAAGATAAAAGACCTCTATTTTGACCACAAAAACTGACATTATTTTCCTAAATTAACTGCAACTGAGATAACAGAAATGACAAAACTAAATTGAATGTGGCAATAAAAGTAAATCAGTCATGGCAAGAAAAATAAATCGGTCATTGGTGCATGAAAAATAAAAATGCAAGAGAAAATAAATCGATTATTGGTGCAAGAAAAATAAATCGGTCATTGATACAGGAGAAAATAAATCTGCCATTGGTGCAAGAAAAATAAATCGATCATTAGTGCATGAAAAATAAAATGCAAGGAAAATAAATCGGTCATTGGTGCAAGAAAAATAAAATCGGTCATCTATGCAAGGGACTGAAGAAAAACAAATATTAATCTTGTCCCTTCTTTACGAGTTTTCTATATTTAGCGAAGTATTGAGCTTAATACAGGAAAACAAGTAAAGAAAATAGAAAAAAGTAAAATTATGGTGACTAAATATATTTTTTTTTCAACTATAAGGAAAATCACCAAATGCAGTTTTATTCAGGCATATACATTGACTAGATAAAGGAATAAGTTCAAATGAATGAATCATAAACATTTGGCATTGCCTTGAGTGCTAATTAAATCTTTCGGTCTAGAGTATTCGCTAGTAGTCTTTTTCTTTTCCCACATTCGACTTCATAATCCTCTGTAACCCTTCTTCTTGCCTCTGATATGATATCCTTCCTACAGAGGCCCCTGATATGATATTATTCATACAAATGCTTTTTCTTTTTGAATGATCTTGATTAAAAAATTAGTAATGATAAAATCGCCTTAACATTTTATGAAATAATGCTTGAGAACTCAAACAAACATGATGAGGAAAAGAAAGAAATCTAGCAATATATATTTTGGGATAATTTAGGAATGAATACAAAGGTTAAGAAAAAGGAATAACAAGATACATCTGCCTCAATAGACGCATTTGTCAAAAAATAAAAATACTATGAGCGGTGCTTTTCCTGAATCGATCGACCATTAGACTTTCACTTCATCTTCTCATCTCCAAATTCCGTCTTGTCATCGACGCATATTGATATACCTTGATGATCTTCGTATTTGGTAATGAAGATGCCCTTTTTGGGTTTTCATCCTAATCATTGTTTTCCCTTTTTTATCATTTTTTTTCACTTTTTTTTTGTTTTTTTTTTTGGGATTCATAATGTGAGACAAAAATGATATCAATTAAGCATAATATTTTTTCACCATATCAGAATTGATAGGCCTAGGCATATCTTCGCCCTCCATATTGGTTAAAATTAGGGCTCCTCCTAAAAATGCTTGTTTCACTATGTATGGGCCTTCGTAAATAGGTGTCCATTTACCCCTTAGGTCTTCCTGGTTTGGCAAGATATTTTTCACAACAATGTCCCCAGACCGAAATTCTCTCGGGCGAACTTTCTTATTAAAGGCATTGGCTATCATTTTCTGATATAATTGACCATGACAAATGACATTCAAAAGCTTTTCTTCTATCATGTTCAATTGTTCATATCGAATTTGAGCCCATTCTAATTCCTCTAATTCAGCTTCCATCATCACCGTAGAGAAGGGATTTCTATTTCAATTGGGACCACTACTTCCATTCCATACACAAGCGAGTAAGGAGTTGCTCCAGTAGATGTACGGACCCTAATGCGATAAGCATGTAAAGCAAAAGGAAACATTTCATGCCAATCTCTATAAGTGACAACCATCTTCTGAACTATCTTCTTGATGTTCTTATTAGTTGCTTCTACTGCTCCATTTATTTTAGGCCAGTAGGGGCTAGAATTGTGATGCTTGATTTTAAATTGCTGGCATAATTTTTGAATCATGTGGCCATTCAAATTCTGAGTGTTATCTGTAATGAGTCTCTTGGGTAATCCATGATGACAAATTATGTCACGTTTCAAAAATCGAGTAACAACGCCTTGGGTTACGTGAGCAAAAGAAGCAGCTTCTACCCATTTGCTGAAATAGTCAATTGCCACAAGAATAAAATGATGACCATTAGAAGCCTTTGGAGTAATGGGTCCAATCACATCTATCCCCCATATTGAGAACGACCATGGTGCCACCATATTCTATAAGGCATGAGGAGGAGAATGAATTTTATCTGCATATATCTGATACTTGTGGCATTTGCAAACATAATTGATGCAGTCTGTCTACATGGTAAGCCAAAAAGTACCCATGTCTTTGTATCTGTTTAGCCATTATATGACCATTGGCATGTGCGCCACAATTTTCTTCATGAATCTCAAACATTAGAGCTTGTGCCTCTTTTGCATCAACACAATGCAATAATTCACGCTGTGAACCACGCCGATAAAGGATCCCACTGCTTGGAAAATATCCAAGGACAACCCGTCGAATCTACTTCTTTTCATTTTTAGTAGCCCCCGGAGGATATTTTCAGTGTAAAGCATATTGTTGGATATCATAAAACCAAGGATGACCATCCAATTCTTCTTCTACAGCCATGCAATAAATGGGAGTAGATTTGGTCACAATTTGTAGAGGCTGAATTGTACTTCCCTCCTTAACCATGGTCATAGCTGCTAGTGTGGCTAGTGCATCGGCAAATTGACTTTTCTCTCGACTCAGGTGACTGAAAGTAATTTCATCAAACTCCTCCAAAAGCTGAGTGAGGTATTTTTGATATGGGATCAATTTGGAATCCCTCGTTCGCCAGTCACCATTTACTTGGTAAATGATCAAAGTTGAATGTCCATACACCTTCAATTTCTTTACCTTTAACTTGATAGCTGCTAACAGCCCACTAACACATGCCTTATATTCTGCTATATTATTAGTGACTTCAAAGCATAATTTAACAGCCACAGGGAACTGCTTTCCATCGGGAGAAATGAGAACTGATCCAATTCCATTTTCATTTAGATTGACAGCTCCATCAAAGTACATCGTCCATAAGTCTTTTGTACATATCTCTTCCTCTTCATTTTCTGCCTCTTTTTCTATTGTATTGATATATTCATCGGGGAACTCAAAATCCAAGGCCTCATACTCATCCAATGGATTTTCAGCTAATAAATCTACAATGACATTACCTTTGACTACCTTGCGGGTCATATACTTGATATCATATTGAGACGACATGGCTTGCCACCTAGCAAGGCACATATGGGCTTTCCGACACATACTTGATTGGATCCATCCATGAAATAAGCCAGGTGGTATTGTTCAACATATACTGCTTTAAACGATAAGCAGTCCAGGCCATAGCGCAACATGTGCATTCAATAGTAGAATATTGGGTTTCATATGCAGTGAACTTCTTGCTCAAATAGTAGATGGCTCTTTCTTTCCTGTCTGAGTCATCGTGTCGGCCCAAAACACAACCCATAGATGTTTGGAGGACATCTAGATAAAGCAAAAATGGGCACCCTTGAACAGGAGGCACTAAAATAGGAGGGTTTTGCAAATATGACTTGATGCGGTCGAAGGCTATCTGACACTCTTCATCCCATCCCTTAGTTTAATTCTTCTTCAGGAGGCAAAAAATAGGTTCATAAGTAGTCGTCGTGTTGGAAATAAATAGGGAAATGTAGTTCAACTTTCTTATAAAACTCCGGACTTCTTTCTCTATTTTTGGGGAAGGCATATTCTGAATGGCCTTGATTTTATCGGGATCAACCTCAATACTTTCCTTGCTGATGATGAAACCTAATAACTTCCCTTTAGTTGCCCCCAAATATGCATTTAAAAGCCTGGATTTGATTACTATGTCATCTACATAACATTCCACCTCCTTATGCATCATGTAATGAAATAATGCTACCATGGCTCGCTGATAAGTTGCCTCAGCATTTTTCAAACTGAAAGGCATTACCTTATAGCAGAAAGTCCCCCATTATGAGATGAATGTGGTCTTCTCCTTGTCACCTTGGCTCATCTTTATTTGATTATAACCCAAAAAACCATCAATATATGAACACCTCTCCTGACCGGCAACATTATCCACTAGAGTGTCTATATGTGGAAGCGGGAAGTCATCCTTTAAACTGGCACGATTTTGATCCCTATAGTTGATGCACATACGTACTTGACCATCTTTTTTCATCATGGGGACTACATTGGCTGCCCATTTGGGGTATTTAACCACTTCCAAGAACTCGACTTCATACTGCTTCTGGATTTCATCCCTAATCTTCAATTGGATATCGGGGGTCATTCGCCTTAACTTCTGTTTGATTGGTTTTGCTCTAAGTGCAAGAGGAATTTTATAGGCCACGATTCCAAGGTCTAGGCTAGGCATATCCTAGTAAGACCAAGCTAGTATGTCTAGAAACTCTTTCAATAGCAAAATGATCTTCTTCGTTCCTTCATATTTGACCACTTTCACTTCCCTTTTATCTTCCTCTATCCCCAAACTCATTATTTCTATGACATCCCCCACGGCTTCCATCCCATTCTCTAGTCTGCCCATTAACCTTTCTAGTTCTTTTGGTATCTCTATCTCGTCATCTTCATCGGAAAAATCTTTATTCATAGTATTTGCAAGTTTTTCAAAAGCGCATACATTGGCATTAATATCTAATGGTTCCATGATAGATGTATCATTTCCCCTGAGTATGACAAAAAAGAAAAACAGAACAAATTGGAAACAGCACAAGAAAATGCACAAGAGAGAGAAGAAAAACACGTATATTATGGAAATAAAAGAATAGATTATATTGCTAGAAAAGTTCAAAAACATATAATGATGGAAATTAAAAAAAAAAAAACACAATACGGAACAAGACTAAGGAAAAGAAACAAAAATATTCTTATTTTTTCTATGATGGCATTACTTTAAAAACACTTCAAACAATTCCACAATTTCCCAATTGTTCAAATCTTGATCTATTGGGAGCAACATACTGGTTAGAGCTGCATTATGTAGAGATAACATTGATAGACAACCTATTGAGAGCTTCTAAGTCATCGTTAAAAAATTATTCGATGATGGGCACAGAGTTAATCACTGCAGTAGGTGTAGGAAAGGTCTCTTGAATGTGAGGAAATGATGCACCTTCCTAGCATTGATCTGTTGTGATAAATTGGCGTGATTGGAATGGCTGCTAGACATAACCTAGACCCGCTCTATTTTTTGCCTTTGTCAACATAATAGGTTCCACAATGGCTTGCAGCCTAATCCCTAATCCTTTCCCTGGCTAAAATCCTTGTCGATTCATCACTTTGGCTACCATGTTCAACGTGGTTTAGCCTTAGAAACCCTTGCTTGGCAACACTTCTAACTCCAAAGTCTGATATGAACTTTCAATGGCTTGCTTTGCTACCTCAATGTAAGGAAAAGACAGCGGCTTGGAGTCAAGATGTCTTTTTCTCCTGTAACTGTGACCAGTTTTCCATCCTTCATATACTTGATCTTCTAGTGGAGAGACGATGGTATGGCATTTGCGGTATGAATCTAAGGACGCCTCAAAAGCATTGTGTAGGCAGCCTCAATATTCATTACCTAAAATGCCACCTGAAAAGTGCATGCGCCTATTTGAATAGGTATCTCAATGTCACCCATCACTTCTCGTTGAGTTCCATCAAAGGCCCTTACTACCATGTCACTTGGCTTTAAGGTTGTCATATTAATAGGTAACCTTGTTAGCATAGCCTGTGGTAACACATTAAGCTCCGACCCGTTATCTACTAACACTTTGTCTATGGTACAACCCAGGATCCTGACTGTGACATATAAAGCCTTGGTATGTTGGGTCTCGATAGGGTCAATTTCGCCATCTGAGAAGGATATGAAGTTGCTAGCCTAAATCTTCTCCACTAGCTTCTCAAACTTATGCTCTGAAATGTCAGGCATAATATAAGCTTCATCAAGTACTCTCTGTAAAGCATCTCAATGAGTTTTAGAGTTCAAAATTAAGGCCAATAAGGAGATGCGAGTGGGAGATCTTCTTAACTGCTCAACAATATTATAATCACTTTGTTTCATCAGCTTGAAAAATTCACTATCATCCTTCTCTTCTTTGTTATCTTCTCCAATGACCTCTTTGCCCTTTTTCCTTCTATCTTCTTCTCTAGTCAAAACTGCCTCATCGAGAACACCCGTTGGTTTTTTAACTCGACCCTTCTCTTCTCTCAACTGGTCAAGCTCATCGGACTCATAACATTTGCCACTTTGGGTGATGTAGTCAACATTTGGCCCCCCTTCTTTTATTAGCTATGAGTTTGGTGATAGGGTGGAATTTTGAGGATTTATTGGGCTTGGATTTGGGTAATTTGGTTGGTGAGTTACAAGGGGAGGTCCCATGTACATGATTTATGGGCTTGAAGGAGAAGCTGTTTGTGTATGCGGGCTATATGTTTGAGGCATTTGGTTATGAAAGATGATGGATAGCGGGGTATAGCTGATTGTCCGGGATGAAGCGGAGGTATTAGCAAAAGCGGCTTGTGTGTGCATTTGGGGAGTATAATTCCAAGGAAAAGTATGAGTATTGGTTATTGGCAGTTGCACAGGGGTAGTGATAACAACAATAGAAGGGCGTTGAATTAGACGAGCATTAGCATTGGTCTTTTGGGATGGCCCCTCAAAGTTGATCATGTGTACATCGCCCTCCACTTTACCCTTTTTTAGTAACTTGAAGTCAATTAGGCTTTGCACATATTCTTTGAACTCTCACAATTTTCAATATCATGTTTTAAGCACCCTCTGTGGAACAAACAAGCACCATTAGTTAAACCCATAAAGCTTTCGATTATCCCGGCTTTTGATAATTGAATGAATAGATCAACCATCAACATCTTTATATCAGACACCTTTTGAAAATCCTCTTTTTCTCCAGCTTCAATGGCACCTACCGTTCCACTCCCACTAGTCATATTGTGATTTGGTAGAGGGTTACTGCTGATACATGGTGATAAACCCCTACCTTCAATTTTCAACCACCCATGCTTTATCAAGTGTTGTACGTTGCCTTTAAAAGTGGGGCAGTTTTCTATGGAATGACCAATGACATTTGCATGGAATTCACATCTTTCATTCGGTTTATACTAGTGCGGGTAAGGTGGGTTTATGGGATTAGTTGGTGTTAGAACTATTTGGTTGATGCTGAGCAGGTAACGATATATATCTGTGTATGACATAGGCAAAGGAGAAAAATCTCTATTCCCCCTCAAATTGGCTTGGTATTGAGTGGGACGAGGATGGTATTGATTTTGAGCTTGACAAGGGAGCGGATGATATTGTCCTCTAGGCGGGTTCTTTTGCGGTGTATAGGAAGGATAAGATGGTTGTGAGTGGAAATGTGCAATATTGGATACTTGATTATGAGGTTGTTGGGTGTACATTGGTCTAGGCTATGAGACAGGGTGATACACTAGGTGGGAATATTGGCTAGACTGATTATTGAGCATGTGAACCTCACCTTCTTTCTTTTTATTGCCCATGGGCCCCTTTTTAGAATTATCAGATGATGGCAAAGTCAATCTCCCTTGCTTCCAGCTTGCTTCAATTCTCACCCCAGCTTGGATCAAATCGGCGAAGTTTACAGTGGTGTTACCAATGAGATACATGTGAAAAGGCTCTTTTAGAGTATCCACAAATAAGCTGCATAGTTCATGATCGGTAACTGGTGGGTGTGCCTCTGCTACTTTTTCACGTCATCATTGGGCATATTCTTTAAAGCTCTTGGTCTCCCTCAAGTTCATGTTCTGCAGATCCCTTCTACTTGGTGCGGTGTCCATGTTGAACTGGTAGTGCTTTAAAAATAATTCGTTCATGTAATTCCAAGAATGGATGTGGCCCTTATCCAATTGAGTAAACCATCTCATAGCTGGTCCAGTCAAACTCTCAATAAAATAGTGAGTAAAAAGCTTTTCATCACTGGTAACAGTCAACATCTTGGACACGTAGCTATCTATGTGCAATCGAGGATCAGTGGAGCCTGAGTACTTCTCCAGTTCTGGTAATTTGAATTTTTTAGGGATTACCACATCTGGCACTAGCTTAAAAGAAGATACATCCATTGACCCATACAAATTTAAACCTTTCATTGCTTTGAGTTGCTCTTCTATGAATGACAACTTCTCATCTTCTTTTTTATCCCCATTTGGTGCACCATATAGCATTTCTGTGACCATGGGTGTAGTATGAATCGGGCCTCGGGGCATGCTGACAAAAGGACGAATATACATACTCCTACTAGTTGTGTAGTTAGGTTGCAAAGTTTCCATACTTGAAGGGATTGTATAAGAAGCAAAATGAATTCTTGGAGCATTTGTTGTATTGGAAGGACCACGAAGCTCGATAGTTGTACTGGATGGTTGAAAAGTATAAGAGGGAGCTATATGTGGTTCAATTTTTTCAACCGTAGGGAGGGCGTGAGCTTCATGAATAGAAGCATTAGGTGTATGCAGTGCATTATTTTTGTTCAGCAAGACATCAATTAGCAATTTGTTGAGCTCGGCCACTTGAGCTTTGAGTTCTTCCATTTCAGTCTTTATGGAATCCAAATGTTCTTGATTCTCCATTATGAGTCTAGTCCTAAATCTAGTCAGTTGTATGCGCATAAGACTAGTTGCAACTTGTGATTTTCCTTTTAGTCGGGCAATGATTGATTAACTGTTAATTGATTTTAGCATGTAAGTGTCTAATTTAAAAAAAAAAAAAAATTTTGCAAAACAAATGATTAATGAATAAGGATATTGTTGGGACATTGGACATTCATTGGACAAACATCAATACTTTGGATCATTAACTATAACAAAACCAAAATTGTTTTATTTGATAATTTGTTAGTCATTACATCATCGTTCTACTACATTCATTTTGTATATCTGGACTAAAATTCTATGTAGCTGAGATACATGTAAATAAGACTTCTATTGATCAAAGGGTTTAACTGTTTGAGTGCTTCTTGCGATTGTCGGAGTAGACCTCGAGCCTGTACTATCATGTGATTCTTGAATGAAACCATTTGACCCTCTCTTAGATCAAGCTTTTGCTGATATGTCTCATTTTACCCAATCAGTTTTGGTCTTTCGAGTGACCACTCTTCATAAGTTTGTTGCAACTGTTATTGAGTCGGGCAAGAATTGTGCGCTTGTCGTATGATCTGGAGTTGCTCCTTTACAAATAACAACTCATTTTGGATGGCATCAAATTGGGACATTAGATTATTCAGTTGAAGATCCTTATCATGGATTATTCCTTCTAACTCAACTCTTTTTTTCTCTGAATTTGCCTTATATTCCAACAAATTCTTGCATTTGCTTGCCAATTGATTGTTGCAGGCTAGCACTTTATCTAAATCTGTCTGCAGCGACTTTCTTTCATTCTCTTCTTGATCATTCCCTTGCTCTAACTCCCACATTCTTTTCTTTTATCTAATTAAAAGGTTCTGTTGTTGACCAATTTGAGCTTTGAGTTGCTCATTTTCTTATTGCAATACTAAAATTTGCTCTTGCCCTTGGGTAATATCATCAATCAAGTCTTGGTGTAGCCTTAAATGCCGTTGTTTGCTTTCCTTATAGTAGTCTTCCAATTAATCAATTTTTGGACAAAGGATTTCATCTTCCTTTATCTTTGGCAAATTAAGGCCTTTCCCTTTATTTTTTTGCCAAGTAGGATAACCAACAGTAGTTTCCCCTCGATTAGTGATTCCTTGTCCAATTACCCTATTCTTCGAAGCATCACGAACTTTGCTTAACAATTGCCTTTTTAGTGTTAAAGAAAGTGCTCCTTTTCGCCAAATCTAAAATCAAACTTCTCCAAGCCCTTGGTTCGAGGAATATATTGCAAGCGAAATACCTGGCGTAAGACCATAGATGGTAGATAACTAGTGCACCCCCTTATTCCAATTAACGAAATAAAAGGATACTTTTTAGTTGTTAATATGAAAGGTTCCACCATCATCCATTTTGCTCTCCATTCGTAACTAAATGCATTGACTTGCTTAATTTTTTCCTCAACTCGCAACACTGGCATATTTAGAATTGCTTCACTCAAAACCCTTCCTCTTTCGGGATAATATGTCTAGAAACTAGTGATTTCTGGGAAGAAATGTCCTAATTCCCAAACATACCATAACTCTTTACAACTTAAGAATTTTCCACCATGTGTTCAGCAATGAGTTAGAGATAAATAGGTCTCTGCTAGGATGGCTGGAAGTGGATTAAAATTGAACTTTTCCACCTCGTAGAACAAGTGCACCACTTCTTCACTGATAAAGTTGAGAGGACCAGGGACCAAAACTATTCCAAAAATGGCTAATGAAAGAATCCGTGTGCAAATTTTCATGTTTGCTTATGTTAGATTTTCATAAAAAATCTGACGTAGGTTCATCCACTGCCACTCGTTGGTCTTGCCCACTTGTATTTGTGTTTGCTTGGCCCACTCCCCAGGGATCTGCATCAGTTTTGCATACTTCTTTCATGTTTTCTTATCTTCCAAAGCCAGGTATATCTTTTCATCAGTGAAAGGGAAATGCAAGATTCGTCTATATTCTTTTAGTACTGGAGTAGTATCTACGTTATTGATAGTAAAAATGTTATATTCGGGGTCCCAAAATTGTAACAGAGTTTCTAATATTTTCTTTCTTATTTGAACTTGCAAAAGTTTGGCGATATGCCTATATTTATCCACAAAGCTTGATCTGGCTTCTTCTAATAGTTTCTTCCAACATTCTAGCTTGCCTACAATATCACCCCCTATAGAGAAAAGTTGGCTTTCCTTGGAAGCCCACTTTGATAGTCGTTTGCAACAACATCCCCTTCTATTTTCTGTAGCTCTTCTGACTCCTCAGCTATTTGTGCCCATAATCTGGAGTGTGCTATGGACTCCTCACATTCTTTTCATAAAGTCATGATCTTACCACTGTATTATTTTTTTTTTGTCCACAAATATCTATAGTCCCCAAAAGAAAATGCAAAACAAATCAAAGAAAAATTAGAAATATGTACACAACATACACTAATAGAATTGTAATAATTACGATAAATATAGGGATCCAAATCAAAATTAAACAAAAATAATTCATCAAAGTCGGAGAATTACGTTTGTTTAATTATATCTCTGGATTCTTTGATTTTTTGAAAGAAAAGAATATTATAAGTGTGAATGTAAAATGGCAACACAACAATAAGCATAACATTATGCATGCAAAATTACAGCTAGTGTGCATGCTCAGGGGAGGTTCTACTCCATTAAAATGGTCCTCAGATCGCCCCTATAATAAGGCCCTATCTCGCCATAATAGCATTGTCGAGGACAAGGTTCCACGGGTACTATCACATATGAAATAAGTTTCAATATGAGAAGGTGTTTCATGGATACTGTCGAATACTGGAGTCTCACGGGTATCATTAATTTGCCTTCTCCTGATCCTAAGGGTTAGTCGCTCGGGTATAGGGCTAAAAAAAAAAGTGTGTGCAAAGGAAAGGTGATGCAACCTCATGTTATATATAAAGTTAAACTACAAATAATTATGTACATTTATTAGTTATTTATTGACTTTAGTTTTATTTTATTTTTATTTTATCTCATTTTATTTTATTTTGTATAGGTTAAAAGGAAAAATAACACACACTATTTAAATAATACAGAAATATTTAAGGTCAAGGGAATATTTAGAAAATTATTTGTGATTCTCTTTTTGAAAATCGAAGATTCCTCAGTGGAGTTGCCAAACTGTCGCAATGTTTTTTACGATGCCGTGACTTAGAACGGCGAAAAATCATTTAAAAAATTTTAAATTCAATGGAGTCGCCACCAACCGAATTTCATTTAAAAGGCTCAGTTGGAAACCTTTAAAATTACTGGTCTTAAAATTAGAGTTTTGGGTTCGAGAATCGCGGACGCATAGGGAAGGTGTTAGACACCCTATACGTTAATTTTCAAAATATTAAGTTGGCCTAAAAATTTTCTTATTATTTATATAGTGTGATTAGTTATATTTCCTTTTAACCAAATTTTTATTATTTAAGAATTAGAAATACAAATTTGATTTTATTGAAAAAAAAATGTTATTGTAAAAATGGGCTCAGGTTATATTCAGAAATAACTAAAAGGATCGGCCTACCTTTGGTCACAAATTTAAATTAAAAATTTTAATTTTAACATTTAAAATGAGCAATCTCGATTAAACTTAAAAATAATTTTTTTTTGGAGATTGAAATTATTTTGGAAATAAATATTTGAAAATTATTTTGGGAAAATAAAACTTAAAAATTATTTTTGAAATTACCCAATTTAAATTATCTAAAATTAATAATTTTAATTTAATTTGTTTTCAAGAGCTGGCATATCGCCTTTATTTTTCTTATTTTGAAAATCCGACAAATTTAGCTCTCATCATAGCCCTTAGTTTTTTTTTTTTTTAATTTTATGATTTTTTATATTTTTAAAGATTTGGAGGTTAAAAAGGAACTAATACTTTTTTTCTTAACCTGCAATTCATTGATACTTTCCGAAGGGGTAATTCCCTTTATGGAAAGGAGATTCGAACCCTTCAAAAGACCTAACAGAACAGAGGGTAATTTCCTCAGGAACTGCCTTAATAGGTTAATAAAATACCCAAATCGTGGTTTTCGAAGGTTATTTTTTATATGCATTATTTTGGTAATTTATGTATAAGTCTTTTGGTATTTATTTTCGTATTTCCTTTTTTTTATTCGACAAAAATAATTTTGTTAATCATCCATTCGAAGGGATAATTTCCCTAGCGAAAGAAAAATCAACAGATTGAGTGGAACAAAAGGTAATTCTTTCCGGGACCATCACAACCAATCCAAAAAAAAATAGAGACTCCTGATTATTATTTTTTTTGTCACTTTCATTATTTATCATAATAATAATTATTATTATTATTTTATCTTTATATTTTAATTAATTAAGATTTGTTAAATCTTTTCGAAGGGGTAATTCCCTTAGCAAAGAGGATATTTAAAATTTTAACTGATCCAATAGAACAAAGGGTAACTCCCTCAGGAACTTTCTTAACTGGTCAATTAAAAAATTTAAATCTCGCTAATACCATTAGTAATTTCACATTCTTGCTTTTATTAATTATTATTATTATTATTATTATTTATACTTGCCCTTTCTTATTGTACCCCTTTATTTAAAAAAAAAGAAGAAGAAATTATTATAAACACCAAAAATAATCAAATTAAACACCATACACAACAACAACAAAAATAGAGAAAAATAGAAAAAATAAAATAATAAAACAATAATAAAACAAAAACACGTAGAAATCATGCAAAATTCAAAATTCCATAAACCTTATCCCAAAACTGAAATACTTAACTTGTGCTTTCAAGACCAAGGAGGACTGAAGCTGCGTAGTCGAGATGGTGGAGATGATTGTCCCTTGCTTTTTGGTCTTTTATTAGTTTCTTGCTCCAATTCTTTCCTCTGAATTCTTGGTTCGTTTGGCTCCTTCAATTTTTTTTTTCCTTTTTGCTCCAAATCTTTTATGGTCTTTTTTTTTTTTTTTTTTTCAGAAAAACTTCATCTAATTTTTGGTCTTCTCACTTTAATTTTCGATAGCTTTTTTTTGGCTCAAAAGTTTTCTCCCCCTACCCTTTTTTTTGTTGTTGAATAATAGAGGTTCCTTATATAGCTTTTTTTTCAAACCTTTTCTTCCTATTTTGAAACAAATCCCACAAATTACTATCTAATGTTTAACTTCCTTTTATTTGATCTTTCTCTATTTAGAATTGCAAATATTTTTCATTTATTATAAAATATATTTTTTTGTAATTTTATTTTATTTTTCCTTTTTTTTTTTTTAAATTTAACCTACCTAATTTAATTTAAAGAAACAAATTAATTGCCTAAATAAAATAAGAAAAAAAAATAAAAACTTTCCTTTTAAACTAAAATATAAAAAAAATATTTTTTTTATTTTCATAATTTTTTTTTTTTATTATTATTTTCATTGTTATTAGCCGGTCAAAATAGGGTGTCTACATATACTCTTCTATTGTCTACAAGGAATGTCAAACGTATTGTCATCGTATTAAGGGATAGTTGTGACAGATCAAGTGTTATGACCCACTTTTGGATCGCGATGGTCACAGGGCATGGATAGATTTAAGGTCACCGAAAATCCATAGAACCCATGGACAATCCATTTGTTAATCATTCAATCAATTTTAATTCATTTATCAATGCTTAAATTCCATTTATTACTTATAAATATTATAGAAAATTTATCAGAGTTTTCTTTGTAATTTTTATGTTATTCCAGACCCAAAATCGGGTCTCTCAAAAATTTCACAACCTGCACTAAAATTATTTTTTTGCACTCCCAATAATTTACTATCCTTATATCCTCAACTTCATAGTTTCACAAATATACGTAGCACTTCTAAATCTCTTTTAAAACATGTGAATTTCATTTTATTATATTTCAGTATCACTGTCTCTATCACTTCACTGCCCTTGTCATTATCAATCATTATACATTACTGTAACACCTCAGCCTAGCCTGAACCAAATCTATATAGAGATCTTCGGGGAGAGATTTTTGTTTTCTTAATATTGTGATGTTAATATGTATTTATGCATGTAATTGATATTTACGCATGTTATTTGAATTAGTTTTAGGCAT
>CANXYC010420378.1:0-25489 GCA_948193065.1 Aleurites moluccanus | reverse complement strand
ATATATATATATATATATATATATATATATATATATATATATATATATATATATATATAATTTTAGTTGAATTCAATTTTAATAAAAAAAACCTCAAATTATAAACTAAATTAAATCTTTAATTTATTTTATTTTTCAAATTAAAATCAAACCTAAAAACTGATTTATAACTATTATGCCCTTATTACTTTTTCACAGTCTTATATATAGAGAGAGAAAAAAAACTAAAATTAATTATTGATTATATTTTTTACTTATTTATTAATTTATTAATTTTTTAAATTAATTATAATATATATTCTTTAAATAATTTTTAGTAATAAAATTTCATTTTGAAATATTTATTTAAAATTTTCAATTTTTATGTAATTAAAAAATATAATTAATTAACTTAAAACATAAATTATATTAATTAGTTTTATGTTAAATTTTATATTTTTATTTAATTTATATTTTTTAAAAATATTTTATATAATAATATGAAAATATATTGAATATCTTAATTTGCATAAATATTAATTTGTATATAAAAAACATAATGACGTTATGATTAGTTTTTATTAAAAGATTTATTTAAATATATATTTAAAAAATATTTAATTGTTTCACTTTTATATAGGTACGATACATGATATAATAAAAAATATTATAATTGAATGATGACTTTTACATTGAACAATTGAATTTTTTTAAAAAATTTGCTAAAAAGGAGGTGTGAATTATTTCGTCTGGTAAAATATTTTCAAAGAATAAAAATTAAATAAAAAAATTACAAAATATGACAAAACTAGTTAATATAAATTTTAGTATAAACTATGTTTTAAATTAATTAATTATTTATTCTTTTAATTATGTAAAAAGTTAAAAATTTAAATCTAAATATTTTAAATTGGAAATTAATTTAGTAAATTTATTTAAAATATATATTATAATTAATTTAAAAATAATTAAAAATTAATGAGTGATTAAAAAATAATTAATTAAATTAATAATTAATTCAATATTTATATATAGAGAGAGTTATAAAATAGAGAGGGATGATGATTATTTTTGCAATGTTAATATTAATTTGTATTTTGAAAAATATAAAGAGATAACGTGTTTTATTCATCAACTACGGAGTTAAATATAAAAATATAATTTGATATATAAAGTAAATAATATAATCAAATTAGCACCATCACCATATATATATATATCTATATATATTATTCATCTAAAAAAAGAGTTATATTTTATTTTATGTGTAAATTAAAAAATTTAATTATTTTTAATTTATTATATTAATTTCTTTATTTTTTTTAAATACTCCATATCTAAAATATTCTTATTATACACTTCTCCATATTTTTTTTATTTTTTAATATTTATGTTAATTAAAGTACTCCTATTTTTAATTTAAATTTTTAATTTTAATATAAAAAATAAAAATATAATTATATATGTGATAATATTAATGTGAATTAATTAAAAATATATTTGATAATTACCTATTAAATTAACATCTAAAATAAATTATAATTTGAGGTGAATAAAAAAAAAAAGATGATTATCTTTTTGAAATAATGAGAATATATATAAATAATTTAATATTATTATCGTTAATTTTTATATCTCTCCTTTTAGTAGATTCTATAATAAGTTAACATTAATAATTTAGATGGTATATAAATAATTAAATATAAAATTTAATATTATTTAAAATTTTATATATTAATAATTAAAAAATTATTAAATATTTAGATGAAAATTTATTATACATTCTTCTATAATTGTGGATTGCTCATTCGATTATGATTTTGGCTTTGGCCTTTACCGTCACAGCAGCAATAATGGCATTATGAGTAAATAATTGTTTTTCTTAAAAAAATTAATTTTTTATATAATTTTACAAAATTAAAAAAGTATATTATATTTAAAAGGCATGTAATGATGAGGGAGATTCTGGCGCTGTCCTTTTTCCAAAAAAGCTACGCGGAATAACAGAGTTCAAGTTCTAATACAATTGGTTAAAGTGAGTAATCGTAATCAGATAGTCGAATAAAGTTGGGTTTGGTTTCAGATGGATCAGGATAGCCTCAATTCAAGATTTATTTGGAAGAAAAAGAATTATAAATTAACACATAATAACTATATTATTTTATTTATTCTGACTTGAAAATTCAAATTTTTATAAGAATTCAATTGAATTTTATATTATTAATTTTCATATTTGAAAATTTGTAGCTAATTGAACTTAATATTTTTGAATTAAAAAAAAGTCTTTTTTTTTTTTTTAAATAGAAGATTGTTGATTTGGATGTCAATACAAGACATAGAAGCCACGTTCATGTTTCGCTTATACCATGAGGTCAAATTGACGAGTAACGTTAAAAAAAAAAATGTTGCAAAAGAAGGTAGTTATTACTTAATTTTTTTTTATTAACTTGAAGAGCAGGTTCAGCGTGTAGCCGATGAGCTTCCAATAAAGAATTATATATATATAAAGTAATGAATTCACGCATTGAAGATTCGAGTTTAAATTTTAAATAGAGCTAAATTTATTAAAAAAAAATGATGTATAATATTTTTTATTTGGTTGGTTGAAAACTCTAAAATTCATCTTAAAATAGAAAGGAAAAAGGAAAGTATGTAATTGAAAGAAAATAAGAGGAGTATTAAGAATTTTTTTTTATATTATATTTTTTATATTTTTTTCATATTATTAAAATTTATGTTATATTTTAAATCTAATAAAAATTAAATAGATAAAAAAATTTCAATGATATTATTAATATATTGGCTAATTTTTAAGATAGTTTTATTTTCATACCTTTTAAACCTTATTTTGGCATTTTTAAATTTGAATTTTTTTTTTCGGACGTTACTTTTCATTGGAGGAAATATGGGTTAATATGGACTCGGTTAGACATTAAACACAAAGTTCAAAAACGTAACCGAATGACTAAAACTGTACCGTATGATGTCTCATATGAACTGTTGAATGTGGAGACTCTCCATGTCTTCTTCTCTCTACTGAAAATGCACCAGATCCTGGTCTATGATTTGTAAGGTAACTTTTCTATTTCAATTTTTGTTTCTGAGTAACACCCAATTGAATTCTTTGATTTACTTTTTATTTTTTATTTTTCTCCATTTGATTAGAAATCCATACCATATGCTTGAATTTGATGAAAAGTGATTATTTCTGAGCCAATATATATAATTCAATTGGGTTTGAAGTTTAGAAGATAATGTGCTAATTAAACTATGGGCTCGTAAATGGCAAAATGGCTCTTAATTTGATACCCTTTATTAATTTATGCTTGCCCATTTTGGATTCTTGGCAAAAGAATGAAGAGAAAAAGAGAGTTTTCATTTTGTTTTTATATTGCATGTTAAATTCAGCTTTTCTTTTCCTCTTCATTTTGGCCCTCCAATTAAAGGGTTAAGAAATTGCGGAAACGTCCAACGAAAAAAAAAAAAAAAAACAAAAGCAAGTTTTAGATGAATAAAAATAAAAATATCTTAAAATTGACTAATATAATAATATTGTCATTAAAACGTATTTAATTTTTATTAATTTTAAATCATTCCACATATCTTAATAATAAGTAAAAAATAAAAATAATATAATATAAAAAATATTCTCAGAACTCTTCAAAAAAAATAAATGTAAGGCCAAATTAAATTTGAGATATATAATTTATTACCTGGCTCACTTGCATCTAATTTTTTGCATAACTTTTCTCGGCCTATTTAAATTTAATTTTTTAATTTTTTATTTTTTTAATATACTCAAAATTAATTTTTTTTACTTCGCCACTAACCTATATAGGCAGGCTGAAGCAGTAACGAATTCAGAAAACACCAAGTAATCCGGATGGCTGCTCCATCCTACAATCAAGTCTAGAAATGGTATGTCAAACTTTATATACTCCATAGAAAGAAAGGAAGAGAAGAATAAGAATATATTTTTGCTTGATAAACCTATGAGAAAAATTATCAAAAATATATTATTTATTAATTCATCATAAGAAAAAAAAATATTAATAATTACCAAAATTCATAATACTGAAAAAGGAAGGTGTCAAATTGTCAATTGCCAAGTTTTTTCATTATAAATTATTGAAGAAGTTCACAACATCATACCAAAGTGTCCACGACTGTAACAACAGTTTCACAAGGTAAAAAGGAAACTAAAAGAAAGTTTAATTCCACAGGAATAATGCAAAATTTTCAATTAAAAGTGAATAGCAGAGAAAAGCTTCATCCTCTGCAGCTTAAGAAACTGGATCAGCATTGTGCCATCCCTTGGTGCAAGGTGGAATGCTCATGAATTCGTCAAACTCCTTTACATGGATATCGCAACAATTCCACTGCAATATCATGTTAAATAAAGAAAAGATTATCCTCGAAGACCACCTAAAAGAAAACAGACTGAAAATACAATGAGACAAGATACAACTAGACTCACCCCTCTCAACCGATCATGAAAAACAGCAGGCCCAGGATGGTAACTACAGGCAGTTTCATGATTATCCTTTTCTTTGAAAGTTAGACCACACCCCTTATTCTTGCAGATTTGGGGCTGGTTTATATCAACTATCTTCTTTGATGTTGCAGACGACACTTGCTTACCTGCATTGCCTTTCGCAGGTGCAGTTTGATTGCCTTGTGAACCTAAAATATAGATGATGTGCTTCAGCTTCCAAAGCATTAAAACCATAGAAGTTAAAACAATGTAATGGAAGGTAGTACCATAATTTATGCAACCATATGCTTGATAAAGAAAATAAAGTGGTAACAGGGGGAGAAAGAATACAGTTGATGAGTTAACCTAATAACTTTTTCTTTTTCTCAACTTCTGTCAACTGTTTAGATTGGTAAAATTTTGACCTAAGAGCAAGACTCACTTCAATCCCATTCTATCCCCCCTTATCACTTGATCCAAAGGCCATGAGCAAAACAAAAGAACTAATTGTATCCTGTGTTTTCCTTTACATGCGAACTAAGAGATCATGGTCTCCAGCCAATATAACAAACCCAGCTACCTTATATTAATCAACTCTGCATATCACTCAAATCCGATTTCCGAACAATGAAAAACTTTGGTTGTGTATACATGCAAGAGAAATTCACTACATTTAAGTTTTCATATATTCCTTCACTCCAGATAAAGTGGTAGACAAAATTTAAAATGCAGTATTTCCACCGAGCAAGAAGTATAACAGGGGTGTGTGGAAGACACTACAAGGAAGAATTTCATGCCATTTCCAATAGCATCAAAAGTTAATAGATTTTCCAAAATTTAAAAGGATCATTCTGGCAGTTGGAAGTAATTCTCAGTATGCCAGATTACTGACTTCATTTGCAGGAGCATATCAATTATAACCAACATTACACACAGTAAGGTCAATAATGTTCATAAATTATAATCAATTCCACATATAGTAAGGTCCTTCCATATATTACAGCTCAAAAATATTTCATTTCCATGAGAAAATCATGCAGCAAAAGGAATTTTTTCTTTCCCATTCTAATCTAGACAAGAAATATCCATACTTGCTAATCCTTACAGTGAAAAAAGCACACAAATGAGATTACCATGATCTGAGCAAAAGAAACCCTGCTTGCACCTAAGGCAGGATTCTTTAGAGGACAAGTTGGTTGTGGTAGCTGCAGTGGAAGGAGAAACTAGATTCTTTGGAGTTGCAGTAGCTTTTGCTAACACAGGTTTCTCAGTTGTGTGTTTACCTGTCTTACATCTTCATCAGAAGAGAAACTTTGAGGAACTAATACCAATATTGAACAAGGAAAAGAAATTGAAGTGGCAAAATTGAATAAACCACAGGGTTTTACTCCTCAATTGACAGGGTTACCATTAAACTTTAGCAAATCTCAAATCAACTCAACCGTAATTCCAATCCAGTTAGGGAAGCCGCATCGATCATTTTCCTCTACTCAGCTAAATTAAAAGAACAACCACTAGAACATAAATATACAATCAATTTAAGATACTACTACCAATGAATTTGGGTCAATCCCACCAGCCCTATCACTTGAATAAATGCCAATATTTACATGACATTGCAATTGGTATAACACGCATAAAATTAACCAGGGGGATAATTTATAGGGAAACCTGTGTCAAGAAAAAAGAGAGTATAGTCATAACAGTGTCGAAAGCAGCCAACATAAAATTCACCATGAATTTCAGCAGCAATAATCAATATGCCAACTTAACTCATCCCTGATCACAATCTAGTTTGGGTTGGCTATAGGAATTCTTTCCTGCATTCTAGTTGGTCTAGAGTTAAAATTTCAACCTATTATTCAAATAATTTATATATTCAACATAAAAATCAACTGGCAGAAAATTTCACACGAATCAAGTGAAATTTTACTCAAAAAAAAGAGAGGGGAAGAGGGTAGAGAGACACAGGACATACCCTGGAATTTCTAAAAACAAGGAGAAATCATGACTTCTTTTCTTGCAACAACTCCATTCTTTCATTCCATCGTGAAATATAGGCTAGAAAAAGCATTCAAGCAAAGCGATAGCAGCATATCAAAGTTAATGATAGAGGAAAGGTTTAAAGAGGAAAACGAACTGGAAATCTTTTTCAAAATAACAAAAAAAATTCAGAATAGATTTTGACTTACTCCCTGAAAATACATATGGGCACGTGAAATGATCCCAGCCACACCAATGTAAAATAAAAAATGTCAATTATCATAATCCACACAATATGCTATATTCAGCATTTAATTATAAAAGTAAATAAATTGGACAAGGCTAGAAATTGCTTTTTACAATCAGCAGTTCTAATAATAACAAATATAAATGAATTTTGCAAGACATATAAAATAAAAAGGAGGGAAATATACTAAACATTGCTGGAAACATAGAGGTATCTAAGATACAATTTGCACAATTAATAAAAAAAATATGAAACAGCCAAAAAAAAATTTAAAAACTACAATGTTACATTGTATAATCTATGATTTGTAGGACATCTCAACATATAAAAAATCAATAAATTTGTGTATTAGAGTGAGTGTTACAATTTAAGCTTTTTTATATTCTCGCATTTATCAAAATTTTCTGCTTTGCTAATAAGAAAATCTATGATGGGTTCTCCTACGCACGCATCCACACCTAAATTACAAATTGACTGAGTTTCTGTGCTGTGCTACACAATTCGGTATGCCCAAAAACGCCTCAATTGCAAAGTTCAAGAACCGAGTGCATTATGACCAACCTAACAACAAGATATAAAAGAGAAACATTATATCTTTGATAATTTTTATCACTCTTCTCATAATTCTACTAGTTAAAAAGGAGATTAAAGAACTTGACCCTTTTGATACAATTTAGCCACTTCAGATGTTAGTCACTTGTCGAATTAGCCAATGACGGCCCAAATTAAAAAAACATTAGAAGCTGACGGTGAGATCAATCTCCGCTGAAATTTGTGATTTAACGAAAAAGGCCTATCATCCTCTTTCACCGATTAATATTAAAAGTTTATGACAGTTTCAAGCAGCAACATAGCTCAGAAGGAGGTCAAAATCAACGGTGAAAAACAATTTCAGTAAGAAATAGAAAAAAGAAATTTGAATAAAAAAGAAGAGCAAGTAAATTCACAAATTAAAGCCCTCAGAGTCCGACATACCGAATCATGGTATTGACAGGAACCTTCGGGATTATCGTCGTCGATGAATGTGGCGTTGCAGCCGATTCGCTGGCACCGGACCCTAACAACCTCCTGTTCCATCCTCTCTATCTATCTCCTTCAATGTATCATTTAGTCGGTGTTCAAAGACTGCGAAGACTCGAATAGAATCAGGTTTGCCTCTCCACCTAAGCTTCTTTTTTTTTTAATCATAAAGTGAAATAATCAAGAAATTAATTATGGGTTCTATAAAAATTAAAATCACATATAAATATTTATATTTATTCAAAGATACTTTTTTTTTATTTTTTAATTAATTTTTTTTTATCTCATGTTTATAAGCTTTATTTAAGTATAAAATATATTATACAACCATATAATTTTTGAGATAATAAAAAACAAAATATTGATTTATTAAAATTAATTTGAAGGTGCTATTCATAAATACAATTCACTTTTATAATTTTTACCAGGTTGTAGGATATTTTTAGAAAAATAATAATTGAAAATTTATCTCATTAATATCTTAATTTTTTAAAATATGATATATTGGTTTTTGATTAATTCTTTGTTTAATGAATTTCTTAGTTTTAAAAATAATTTCATATAGATATTTTTAACTATTTTCTTTATTGAAATATTAATATGTAACTTTTAAATTTTTAATATTGATAAAAATATAATATTTTTTTAAAAATATAAAATGAAATTTTAAATGAAATTAGAGAGTTGCAAACATGTGAGTTTAGAATTATGGGTAAGTATTATGGTGATAAAAAATTAGATAAAAATATTTATATGAAATTAATTTTAAAATTTAGCTACTTGTCAAATTAAAAAAAAAAAATAGTGTAAGAAGTATTCTTTTACAGCGGTCCAAGTGGCCTAATTGTAGCGGTTCATAAAAAGTTCCAACGGCCTAAACTACGATTAGCTGCAGCTATACGCCGTTCACCTTTCTTTTTTTACTTTTTGGATTTACTGTTTAACCCATTTGTTTTACGGATCTGTACTTCTACTTTAAAAAATAAATAAATGATTCCATTACGTATTTAGTCATATTCTATTAGATTAGATATTAATTTTGAGGTTGAACTACTTTGTGGTCTTTAAAATCTGAGAAATATAAATTTTGACTCATGAATTTCATCTGATTTTAAAGATTAAATTGTAAGTTAGATCCAATTGAATTCCTTAATATTAAAAAAATTAACAATCGTATTGTACTAAATTTTATAACCCAATAATGAAGGATTATTTTTAAATTCATTATCATTCCAAATTTGTTTACAAATATTCTCTTATATTAATGTTTTTTCATTTTTATGTACAAGAGATGCAAGTTAGTGAATTAATTAGCAGGAGATAAACTTAGTTTAACCAAGCTTTGCCCAAGAAGTGATTTGAGGAGGGACTCGACAAGTGCCTCAAGGCACATGACCACCAGGAGTAACTGTCTATATCAAGACTTGAAACCCAGAAAAAAAACTGAAATTCTCACTGGCCGATCTAAGCTTCCACATAATTGGACTGCAACTTGCAAGTAAGCATTTCAGGGTGAGGGTGCGCTTCAAAGACAAAATAGAGATTCAAACGCATGCCCTTCACCATCAGAAATGAAGGATCATTGACGGACAGAAAAGTAACAATTCATATATTACATTACGGAGGGTGGAAAGGGAAAAAAAAACACAAAAGCTACGAACCAAATTTTACTTCTCAAAATTACTTTCAGTAATCTTATTCATTAGTAGTTTTTTCTTAAAGGGGTGAGGGGATTTCATAGCAAACAAACCGAATAAAATATTGATTTCTTGACTATCCTTTGAAATCGCAATTGCCTTTGTAACATGGATGTGAATGATTCTTGAAGCATGCAACTATAATAAATAAGTGTCTCTTGGACACACACAATACTCGAATCTGCCAGTGTCTTCTACAAATTTCTTTTTCCCCTAAAAAAATCTAAGCCTCTCAACTCCCAAGTAATTTTGCAAGATGAATACCCACAAATCATCAGTGGGGTATGACAGGCCCAAAAACAAAATTATATATACATTATCCAAAGAATATTTAAGTTATATGTATGTACACGAGACCTTCAAGCTGATTGTAAATGGAACTGAAATTCTCAGGTGTTATCCGAAATCTAGACCATGGAATTGGCAGTGAGGAGAAATCCACATAATTACTAATTGCTGAGGTCTTTACTCCCTGATATGACCAGTTTGTAAAATGTGCAAGGTCACAACAATCTGTTATGTGCTTCAATCATTGAAGCCGTCTCCTGTAAAAGGGGAAAAAAAATGAAATTCTGTTTCCAATGTTTTCCAAAGTGTTTTCACAATTTTCAATTGTTAAGTTGAAAGCACATAACCATGAGCATATATTCAACATTCGGATGGTGTCTCACTAATAAATTTCAGGAATATTTAACTAAATGATGATTGAAATGAATCAAATGTCTGCCTATGACCATTAACAGCAGTAATATATGGATACTTCGTATCTTCATGTTGAGCATTCTCCTGATGGGAGGTCATACAGTGGCCCAGGGAGGAAAATATTATTAAGGTTTTTTATTTAACTTAAATAGTGATTATCCATGCTTATCTCTATGCATGTGTAAGCATCCAAATATGAACATGCACACACCACACGCACTCACACACACACAGAGAGAGAGAGAGAGAGAGAGAGAGAAGGAGAGAACCTCATTCTGTGTGCTGCTTTCTGAAGGAAACCATTGCAATAGAACGCCCAAATTCATAACGTTAGGTATCAATTTGAACAACAGAGGAGTTGTTACCTGAATGATAATCAGGTAAACGTTAAATCCAGGAGAGCCAATAGTATAATTAGACTGCCAATGCCTTTATAAAAAGAAATATATACCAGACTAAGAGCGGTTGTGCCAAGAAGCAGAAGATACATCTTTCCCTGAATTAACCACAAACAAAATTAAGCATCAACTTTGTTTATATATAGAAACACAAACTAAGACAGATATGCACCATATGTATATATATATCAAACTTGGGATTTTCTAACATTTCTATATACCTATAATAGACACATGGATAGGAGAGAGAGTTCACCTCAACTAGATGAAGATTTGAGGCACGGCTTAGGAGAATAAAAGCAAATTCTCCAATTTGAGCAAGCAATACTCCAACCTAAACCATAATATGTTAAATATTTATTTTCAAAGGAAATGAGAAATTCGCATATAATATTGTTAAGTAAAATGGTTTTGCATTTTCTTCAACAAGCCAACTCACATGGAACGATGTCCTTATGCCATAACCAAAGGCTTTAGTAACCCCAACGGTAACAGCTGTCTTGACAACTATGACCAGAATCACGGATGCTAGCAATATATCAACATGGGTCCACAGAAAATGTACATTTATGAGCATTCCAATACTAGAAAGGAAGAGAGCTGCAAACAGGTTACGGATTGGTTCCACCTACAAAGTAAAATGCAACTAATTCAAAAAGTTGCTGATCTCATTACTCAGGACATGATAAATTGTAAATCAGTAGAGCCACTAGCTGAAATTTAAGGGTCACAAACCAATGTTGAAATGAATGCATATTCTGCAAGATAGTAAATTAGTTTTACCTGAGCAGACTCGCTCATTAGAAATATTTATAGAACCAGTACTCAAGTGGCAATAATAAAGAGAATAGCGAAAGTCTCAGTGATGAAAGCAGACAATAAGGGAAAGAAAGAGATAGTTTAGGATGGGGAAGAGATGATCATCATGACAATTAAATTAATGTCCTGAAATTTTGACCAGATCTTCAAAGTCAGCGTTCATTTCAGGCAACAAAATGCTGGGCAAACTACAAGTTCAGGGGAGCAGCATCTTTAAAATTGATGAGCATAGGCCAGTTTTTCCAGAAGATTATAGCCACGGCCATTCATGACAAAATGCAAAACAATATTCTAATAGCTAAATGTAACTCCTCATGCTCAAAGATTACAAGGCATCATGAACCCCCTAAAAATGACACTACATAAGGCTATGAGCATGTAAAGCTAGTGAAGCATGTCTTTTGAAATCAAAAAAGTTGAATGCATTTAGAACTTCACAAAGATACAAAAGAAAATAAAAATTAAGAAATTTTATTTTAATGACACGTTAAATTATAAACAGAAATGAAATGATTTAGGATAACATAGGATGCTATCCACTGCACACTAGTATACCTGATCTAAAGTATGTTGTGCAAAGTCAGTGGTAGATATCATAACTCCTGCCACAAATGAACCCAACTCAAGACTAAGGCCAAGCTTGTCGCTGCACTGAAACAATTAGAGTTCGAAGAGCATTAAAATATGATGAGGAAAAGTATTCACAAGCAGGCATAGTGCTGCAGTTCAACATCTTAACTTGGAGAAAGTTATCTTTAGCAGATGTAGCATTTTCAAGGGAACAAAATTTTTATATGATGAAACATTCATTAAATCAAAGGTTGGTTTTGCCATGTGTCAATTTTCACTAGTTAACTTAGCAAATGTTCAATCTAGCTTCATTAAATAATAAAGCAGCAATTTTCTATTAATTATATAGGTTGAGCAATCCACCATCTGGCACATATTTGTCCAACTGTCACTCTCTCAATGAGGAAGAACAAAAAAAAATATGAGGGTGTGATCTTGCCAATTTGAAGGCCCTTTTGCTTATATCTCATTTGCTTTTGAAATCCTTATCAGTGAGAAACTGAAAATATGTTGAGCTAACACCCAACTTGAGGATAAGAGTTCAAATATTCAGTAGGAAATGATATCCAAGTGCAACAACATGCACAGTTAGTCTCCTCGAAAAAGGGTAAGCATATTTAACACTTACCCAGGCAGATAATAAGCAGAAGGCCACAGCAGCAAGCTGATAAAGTTCGTTTGTCTGAATCACGAGATGGAAAAAAAAAAGTGAACTTGTGAGAAAACCGATGGAAGTATCTAAGTGAAACCATAAGAAGCAAGGTGTGTAAACCCTTTTTTGTCTGAAAAATATGTTAGGAACTCACTTGAGATGATAGCTGTATCATTAACTTAAGAAAGCGAGGAACAAATGACCAAGATAATATAGAAGCAATAGTGAGGAATATGGACAGCACCAAAAGCCTGAAGTTAATAACATAAAGAAGTTAGATTCAATCCAGATCATTTATATAGGGATCATTTCTTGTAATAACATAAAGATTAATAGTTTACAAGGAAGAATAAAAGAAATAACAAAGTGAATGCACCACCATCCTCCCTAGAGAGACAGAGAAAAGGGAAGGGTGAGGGAGAGGATATCATTCAATGACTGCAGCAAGAAAAAGAAGGGAAAAGGCAACAAAATAAAAGGTAACAAAACAAACTGACAGCTTCCCCATTGAAACCATTCCATGTAGAAGGCCACTGCTGCCACCCAATACTGGGAGCAAAGCAAATAACAAACCAACAGCACAATCCTGCAATAATTCATAGGGAAAGGGTAATGTAGATCAGAAATCAAGGTCTTCAACTCAACAAGTTATAAATTAAAGTTGAGTTACCAAATAAATATAAACTATGGTAAAAAAAAAAAGAAGGAAACCTGAAATATAAGTGTCCCAATTGTGACTTGACCATGAAGAGCACTATTACTATTCCGTTCAACTAAAAATTTCACCACCTGGTAAAATTTAGAAGAAAAGCTTGAATTCAGAGTTTAGTAGGGGGAAATAGAATATAAATGAGAAATGCTAGTATCAGAAACTAGTATAGAAAAGTACCACTGCTGTCGATGACATTGACAGGAAGGAACCCACGAAAACACCCTCAGACAACTTAGCTCCACACAACTGCATATTTGATAGATGCCCAAGTTTAGCAGACATTTTAACAGGAATCATAGAAACCTCTAGTAGAATAAGTGAAATACTTTGACCACCATACCATAGCAGTTATGCCACACAAGAACATAAATATCACAATCTGAAGTAGACCTCCAAGAACAGCTACAGGCCCCACTACTTTTAACTGCACAAAGATGAGTTAAGACAGTTTTCTAAGCAAAGAAGGGAAACATTCCCATAGCTAACTACATAACATTCAGAAAAAGCTGCTGCATAAAGTACTGTAATAAGAATTTCCCAGACCAAATGTTACCTTTGTCAAAGAAAACTCCAGTCCCAAAGCAAAAAGAAGAAACACAACACCAAACTGGGCTACCGTTTCAACCTGTGATGAAAGCAAAAGAGAACATGTAACTGCCATCATATAAATATCATAGCAGACCAATCCTTGATGCATAGACTTCCTAGCTGAAAGACACCATATGTGCAGAAATCAATTACAGGGCACTTGCTGATGCTACATCAAAGATTATTTTGTTGTAATGGTTAGTAAAAAATATGAGTTGCTTCTCCTGGGCCTAATATTCTTGTTAATGACAACAAGATTGCCATCCAAATAACATAACAATGATGAAGACAACTAAATCCCCCATTATATAGCCCCACAAACTTGGATTTCCCCACAAAATTCCTTTAGTGTGGACAAATAATAATGTCTAAAAGCACACATAGGCACTCTGGATAATGGAAGATGATATACCTGCACCATCTCACTAATGAATTTCAGACCTCCTGGTCCAATAATCGAACCAGCAAGAAGATAGCCCACAATGACCTACAATGCACATCCATATCAAATGATCAAAATCATCTTAATTAATGAACAACATAAATCATAAAATAAACCCAAACATCTACCTCAACCTAAGTAAAAAAAAAAAAATAACAACAATAGAAGCAAATTTTTAAGATGAATAGAACCAACATCTACAGATACTTACCGGTTGTCCCAAACAAGAAAAGAGAATTCCTCCAATAGCAGCAGAAACTATGACAACTACCAGATCTGAAATTAATCTGTAGAAATGTCAAACAATATATTAAAGCATAAATCTCATGCACAAAAATACCTAAAACTCAACTACTTCAATAACTGTGTTAGGTCGAAAAGAGAAGTTGTACAGACTACAAAAGTTCAACAGCTTATCATAAAACGGGACCTTAGAAAAATATTTACCCTTGTATAACAATCAGAAATAAAGGTTTTGAAATATTAACCTCAAATCTACTTGAAGTATTGGATACTTGGATTTCTTGTTTGACATGACGAATACATTGTCCTACAATTAATAAGAGAAGCATGTTATAAGGAATTTATACTGAAAATGAAAACAGTTGGATCCTGAATCAATTCATAAGGATATAGAGCTAATTACTAAATTTCAGCGCACCTTTTTGTCAATAAGGGTTGTGTCCTCTGAATCTTCATTTTCCAGTGAAAATACATCTTGAAACTGGAATGACTTAGTTCCACTGACAAAAAAATGAGGCAGAAAGAAAAAGGAGACAAGGATTTATAAAATCGAACTCTCAGTTTTTTTTCACTGAACAAAATAAGGAACAAAAATATAACTCAGAACATGTTGTCACTATGCAATAATTTTGCATCACATATATGTTCTACATATTCCCTTACTTAGCCACTTGTGTATCATTTTTCTTGGCTTTATCATGAGTGATTTTAGCTACGGTTTCCAATACAGCCTGTAAAACATAACCAAGACTTCTCTTTAGCATAAATAACCTTATTAAATAGTAGAAAGAGATAAAAAAAATAGATAAAAAAATTAACTAGCATATTTAGCATATGAAAAGCCAAAAAGCAAAGTTTTACTTATATCATGTATGGCGCATGATAGAAGTGAATATGGTATGCAAAAAACCCAACTTTCCCCATTAACCATTCGGGACTAAATTTAAAGTCATGTTGGACAGAATGACATGCATAAATTAGATCCCCACCATTTTCTTAATCTTTTTTTTTTATGCATTAAAGTTTTTAGTGTACTCTTGCAAGACTAAAGCTCTCAAAACTGCTTTACCAGGGAAATTATATAACAGAATCAAAACATAACCTGAACGCGAACCACAAACTCAAATATATTTAACAAAGACAGTAGATCTGATTTCTATGTGCTGGGCATTTTAAAAAAAATAGATTCATGAATTTTCTTTTCCTTTTTTCTTTTTCCTTCTGGGGGGTGCATTTATAGAAGATATTATAGTACAGTTGTATTGGTGAAAAATAATAAGATGCACTGCATTTTGATCCAACATATTTTATGGAAAAATTAAGCCTACCTGTTGGTCAGCTACACTGTTGTTGAAGCTGCTTCCATCAGAACCTAGGAAAAGAAGAGAACGAATTTAAATATCATCCAAAGAGCATCTAAGAAAACAAGCCACTACCAAGAAATAGAATAAAGTAAATAAACTATCACTGCAAATCAGCATAAAAATACATCAGATGGAGTTAAATAGAGGTTCAAAGATAAGCTCCAATAAGTGCAGGAGTGGCTTAAATTGTAAATTATCTTTGCATATATGAATTATAGCCTGTACAAAGAAAAATGATGGATGGATAACTTGATTCCTTTCACAGAACAGAAGCCACTGCCATGATTTTCAGACCAAAACACTGTCTCACAATTTGACAAAGGAGATGAACAGGCATAATAATTTCAAACATCTTAATAATGTAAGTTTTTGATTTATTTATTTTTTTGGTTCATCTTCATGGAATTCAGAACAATCCAATTGCCATAGAACTTTGGCAAATGAGGTTCCACGTTTCCATATGCTTCTGCCAATTCACACTTAGCTTCTCATACACTTCGTTTGAAGCAGTATCATGGTCCTTCTGTCGCCTCCATGACTCTCATTCTGCTGGCTTTCTAAGATGTTATGCTCAATTAAAGATCAATCCATGGCTGATTTTCTGTTACCTCAAAACTTTTAAAGATAGTCCAAGTGGCTAACTAGAGATATTCTAGGTTGTAGAGGCCCAGAGCTTCCAATAATCTAAATACCACTTTAACTGATAGCAAAGAAAACTGAGCTCCATCCAAGCATGATAAATACCATATGCCGTCCACTGTGTAAATTGACGCCCATCATTTTCCGACAATATATCAGAGACTCTCCAGCAAATTGGTAATCCAGGGCATATTCAACAAAGTCACAGATACTACAGATCAAAATAGTAAAGCATAGCTAAATTATTAATTTCACACACATATTTTCTTAGAAGCACTCGTTTCAATGCTGAACTCCATGGAAGTCATTTTTCATTCTTTTGCACCTCTAGTTAAGCACCACATTACTTCCTACTTCTTTTTAATTTTATTTTTACAGCATCAACTGAAAATGAGTCTAAAAACCTAATAAAATTAGGACTAATTGCTCAAAAAATCATTAAAAAAAATAATGGAAGTGAACACAGAACTGAAACAAAAGTTCCTAACCTTCAGGCTGATCATTTTCGGAGAACTCTTTCTCCAGAACCCGATCGAACATTTTGGCTATGCTGCCTTCTCCATTGTCAGGAGCCGAAGAATTCAACAAATTCCCGTAAAACCGTTCCCTAGTCTCCTTGTCAGATCTTGCGGACGCGCAGGTCCCCGTGATAACAAACAACAGCAAAAACAACCAATAACAGAACCCAAACACTTTCGTTTCAAATATCGCCATAGATTATGGCAATCTCTCTCTCCTACAAGTTTGGAAGGCAATTAATATCCCAGTGAGAAAGGAAAATTCGAACAAGGTGAGATCGTGGAGGATTTCTAGATCGAACTCTAAACGCTTTTCTTATTCTCCTTTTTGTGCTTGACAACAATTGGGATTTAACCACTCAAGGCGGGATCTTATATAGCAGTTTATATGGGTCTCACTCGATGTGGTGCATTAGCGTCGTTTCTTAGGTGAAGTTAGTTGAAATGTCATACTATGAATTAATCATGGTGATTTATAGTAATTAACGACTTAAAATTTGAATATATATTATAATTAACACCTTCATATATTAAATTATTATTAATTAATTCAATCCATATAATCTGTTATATCTTATATTTTACCTTTTATCACAAATTATTAAATTATTATTAATTAATTCAATCCATATAATCTGTTATATATTATATTTTACCTTCTATCACAAATTATTTTTTATATGTTATATTATCTGTAAAAAAATATTATCTATTAAAATATTTAATAAATTATATTACAGATAAAAATAATATATAATAAAAAATATAATATATAATAAAATATAATATTTAAATTATTAATTAATTTATAATTTTATGTAATAAATTAAAATTATCTTATAATTTTTATTCTTTTCATTCATGTAAAAGTATTTAATAGCTTTCGAGTTATACTGCTTAATTAATTTTTTAATAAAAAACCTGTTGAAATATGAGGGTTTTTTTAATAAAAAATGGGAATTTATTTCTGCTTATATTTGTTTACTGGAGAAATGACTTTATATAATGAGGTTAAATTAAATGAAAAAATAATCATAGTGCGTAAAAAGTAAAATGGTACATTTCACATAAAAAAAATATTTAAATCAACTGAGTCA
Organism: Aleurites moluccanus; assembly: GCA_948193065.1. Taxonomy (NCBI): domain Eukaryota; kingdom Viridiplantae; phylum Streptophyta; class Magnoliopsida; order Malpighiales; family Euphorbiaceae; genus Aleurites; species Aleurites moluccanus. The sequence goes on along the minus strand of CANXYC010420378.1, from coordinate 7,345 downwards.
ATGATATCTAATTGAAATGGTTATTTTTGAAACTCTGAGATCAAAAGGTCATATGTGCCCGTATTGTCTGAATTTATTCTGTCCAGTATTGTTTAAACTTTGTTTGTCATTCTGTATTGATATTTGATTTATATGAATATCCTTGACAAAAAAAATTAATAATATTTTTAAATATATTAATTAATAATAATAATCCCAGTAATATTTTATAAAATTTTCGTAGGATTAAGACTACAGTAAAATTTTTATAAATTAATATCGTTATAATTTATTAATTTTATTAATTAAATAAAATATTTATTAATCAAATATTAATTTAATTTATTAATTCAATTCGAGACTATAAAAAATTATTGTATAATATAAATTATTAATTTATAAAAATTTTAGTGTATTCTTATTAATTTGTACATTGCAACGGAAAAAGAACACAAATCATGGATTATATTTTATGGTGAGGTTATTGATTTCTTTTTGTTTGCTTTGTCAATTGGGAAAAGGCATAATATGATTTAAGGTCGGATTGATTGATTTAATTATTGTTAGTAATTGATAGTTAATAATTGAAAAATATGGTTATGTGAATACATTTTTAAAGCTATTGTGGTTTGAGTTTTATGATGATTAAAATTATAATTTATTTTTAATATATTATTATCTGTTTTAATTATTTTTAATGTGTAATATAAATTATAAAAATAATGAAATTAAAAGTTAAAAAATTATAATTAATTATTTTATTATTTTATTATTTTTCTTTTAATATGAATATGATAATTATTTATAATATTTTAGTATTTATTTATCTATCATATAATAATTATATAATAAATTAATTTGAAAATATTTTTTACTAACAATAATTTTTTGTACGAATAATATAATCTAAATTTATTTAAACTATTAGATGACGAAACAAAAAATTCTACATTTGAGATTGGACTCCCAATAATTATTAACTGTTATTTATTTATTTATTTATTAATTAAATGGATGAATCTAACTATTAAAAAAAAAAGTTAAATATCTAAGATTTTATATAATTTAATTATTTATAACAATTGTTAATTGTTAACTGCTCCTAGTAACTATTAGCTTAAGTGTTTGTTATTATTAGACGTTGATATTAATATGTTTAGTAATATTTAAAGTTAAATATTAATATTTATTTTTATTTAAATATTATTTTAAATAATAATTTAATATTTTTATTTAAATTTTAAAAAAATTAATTAAACAGTAATTATTTAATTACTTAATAATTATTACAAACCAATTAACTAATAGCTATACAAAATTTTTTTATTTTTTTTTTAATAATAGTTGTTAGCTATTAGGTAGTTAGACGATTATTATTTTTAAAAGTTTCACTTTATAATTTTTTTTTAAAACAACTTTTATTTATTTAAATAAAAAAATTTAAATTATCTTATTAAAGATAAAAATTAAATAAATATAAAAATTAATATTTATCATATTAGTGATAGCTAATAATAATTTTATCAAACACATAATAATAATTAATTATTAACTATTAGCAATTAACTATCAGCTATCAATTATTAATAACAATTAACAGTTAATTATTATTATGAATATTAAATCGAACATGACTTAAATCAAACATGGCTTAAACAAACATTCACTTAAAGTTTTATTTTTTAAAATTTTTTTTAAAGAAATATTTGAATATCGTAAGTTTTTAGCAAATGCCATACAATAGATCAATGAAATGTTACAATTATACAAAACATAATGACAAAAGATTATTTATTAACTTACTGCAAAACCTATTGAACATTTTAATATTTCAATTATTTCATACATGCTTTATTTATTGAATTAACTGCATAATTATTAAAAATAAAATATAATAGCTTTAATCAAACTTGTTATAATAAATTTTAAATTAAACAAAATAGTATAGAAATTTGGAATTTATCCACTGAAAAAATGTGGTGCAAATGAACCAACGAGGAAATAAATCCATGCTCTTATTGGTAGACTCCTTATTAGTGCATGTTTTCTGGGGAATGATTGTGATGGCCCTCCTGTAGTAGTTATTACGTTACTATCTTTAAGACTGGGAAGCGCAACCAGTGGCAGTGACACGTTAATCTTTTATTAAAAAAAATAAAATTGCTGAAGTTCAAAAGAAACTAACCACTGCGTTAGTTAAAAGCAAATATATATCCAGACCCTTAAATTTTATTATTGTTTATTATTAAATCTTTAAGTTTAATTTTATATTAATTGAGTCCTTCAATTATTGATTTCATGCTTATTAATGATTTTTTCTCCGATAATTAGAGGGTGTTTGAATAGGAAATTAAATACTGTAAACTGCGTTTTAAAAGAAAGTTAAAAGAGTATTTGGATAGGAGGAAATTAAGATTTTTTATGAGGAGGAAATTAAGGATTTTTATGATTTTTAAAATGTTTGGGTAAAGAAATGAAACTAGATTATTTTTAAAATTTAACGTAAATTTTAAAAGTTAGGGGAGGAGTTTTATGATAAGCGCTCGTTTTTAATAAAACTGATTATTTTAACAAAACGCTTGTTTTTATCCAAACACCCCCTAATATTAAAATTAAGAGTTTTGTGGTTTTTGAAGTGTTTGGGTAAAAAAAAAAAATTAGATTATTTTTAATTTTTAACGCAAATTTTAAAAACTAGGGAGAGAAGTTTTATAATTAACGCTCGTTATTAATAAAATTATATTATTTTAACAAAATGCTATTTTTTACATTTTTATCCAAACACCCCCCTTGACGGAGTGAAGGAAACGCACATTAAAAATGCACCAAAGGTAATTTTAAAGTTGGGATGGAAAATAAAATAAAATTATAAAAAATACATAAAAAACTCAAAAAAATAGTGTCATTTTTTCAGATGGAAAAATAAGAAAAGAAAAACTTTAATTTATCTATTTCTTCTTTTTCTTCTTCTCATATCATCACTAGCCTAATCACTCTCCAATCATCTCCATCACAACAATTTTTTCCTTCCTTGTTTTGTTCTTAAGTTTCTCGATTTTTTTTCTCTTTATAAAACATAATCAATTTTACTTCAAAAGAAATTGCATCTATCAAGTATCAAATCAATAAATAAATTGCATCCAAAAATTTCAAAACCAAGTTTTTAATTCCTTTATATCTTTCCTCAAATATCTCTTCTTCTCTTAATCAATATCCACTCTTTTAAGTACCTAAATTGCCCTCATCTCCACTTCCACCATCGTATCACTGTCTTCATCGCAACAAAAAGTAGATGAACTACTAATCTGATTTTCACCATTTTCATTGCGAAGCAATACCTTAAACACCATAGAAGAACAATCATAAACTGCAACATTAAATGACCCATGATTCCATCATCAATCCAGTACTGATTTTTTTTTACTCCTCACTCGTTTTCCAATCTCATCAAATAATGGGTTTGCTTTAAATCCGCCACCGATGTTAATAATATACATTGGAGGTATTTTCAGTTTAAAAGTTGCATCAAAGGTAAATCTTGCTACAAAAATTGTCTGGCAATATACTTGTAATTATGTTGCTTTATAATCCATATGGAATGAAATTCTAACCATTTTTAATACAACTTGATATAAATATTCAAGAAGTGGCATCACTTTTTCAGGAGAAGCACCAAAATTTACACCAGAAGAATGCTATGATGTATTGTCATTTGGTACTTTAATTTGAAGTAGTAATTCGATTTTAGATGGAATTTTATGGTATTATCGATTTCTTGCTTGGAATAAAAAATTGTGAGATTTACTCCAACGTTGACTGCATATTAATTATTTTGGTATAGTCTTACGGGTGGAGAAGTCGGTGAACTTGAGGCAGGTGAAAGGAGCCACCATAATAAGTGGTTTTATGTGAGGGATCTGTTGATAAAAATAAAGATTGGAGACTTTGAAATAAAAAAGTAAGCTTTGGTCAATTTACATGAGGTTATTGTAGAAGATGAAAATCTGCAAATAATCACGATGTAGGGTTTTAATTTAGAGAGAATCTTCCCAAAAATTGTATCTTTATTAATCTTTTTTATAATTTTTTTTTTCATTTTCCATCTCAGCCATCGAATCATAGTTAGCGGCTTGACATATTTTTAACGCGTGTTTTCTCCACCTCTGTCAACTACCATGAAAAAATCCTCTAATAAATATGAAATTGATAGTTAAAGGTTCAATTAATATAAAATCAAATTTAATAATTTAATAGCTAAAAAAAAGCAATATTTAAAGGTCTCGAGATATATTTTACCTTAGTTAAAATAAGAATCACTTTAAAATCGAATATTTAAAAAATTCTTTTAAATTTCTAGTATCATAGGCAAAGTCAAAAAATTAATTATTAGATAATTTGAAAAAAAAATTATTATGAAAAAATTAAATTTAAATAGACAGGTAAAATTTTTTTTGTGAGTTAAATGAATTTTTTTCTTGCCGAAAATAAATCAGCACATGACTGCGTCCCTGCTAGTAATATCCTTTCACAAAAATTTAGTGTTCTTCTATATCAATAATTAAAAACTATAATTTAATATTTAAATTCTCAATTATTCTAAAAAATTTTAATAAATATAATAATTTAAAATATAACATTTTAAAATTTAATATTTAATTAACCCTTTAATTATTGGAGACTTACTGCTAATGTTCATCATTATTTGCTAGCTACAAATTAAAAATTAAACACTAAGTTTATGGCAAACAATGAGTTTTTCAAATTTAATAATTAATTTTACTGTTTAACCTTATTCTTATTGTGATTAAATTTGCAATTACTTGTCGCACATTCTTAAACTAATAAAGAAAACTACAAGAAATTAATGTTGTTTATTCTCAATTTGTTGAAATATACAAGTCATAGGAGATAAAGATCATCATTAAAAAAAAATTATATTATATAAAAATATTAACTATTCTATAATGCATTGAAAGTAAAGATTTATAGTTAAAAAAAAGAGAGTAGAGATTTATAAAACCTTTTTTATTTAAAAAATTTCCATATATACCAAAAAAAAATTAAATAAAGGCAAATCATTTGCTGTTTATTAAATGGAATTTATGTAAATTACCACTCATCAACAAAAGCATTACGGATTCCTAAAAAATAAAGTTATTAATATTTTGAAAATAACACTTAAATTATTAATTTTATATAATTTAAATTTATCATAATATATATAAAATAAAATTTATAATATATCTTTAATTACACTGTTAAATTATCCAAAATTGTATAATAATTTAGAATTACTACTTGTAAATTGTTAGCTACTTACAGCTGATCTTTATCATTAAATAAATAAAAAAAAATTCAGAATTTGACATAAAATTTAAATTATTTTAAAAATGGTTATAATATTAATTTTTTATTTTACTTGTTAACACACGGGTTAGAAACCATTTTAATTGTGTTGACAAAAGACAGTGAGAGTGACTAATGTGTAGGCAGGAATGACCGGCTTCTCTCTGTAATCGAATGACAAAAGTCGTTTCGTTTACCAACAACCCAATTTAATCAAACGACCCCTTGGCAACAAATGTTTATTGTGGTTTGAATTGAAAATATTTAAAATTTATAAAATATATTAAATTTATAAAATTAGAAATTATGAATTATAAAATGAATGAAATAAATAAATTATATAATTTGATATGATAAATAAATTTTTTGATTTTATTGTTACAATCTCTAATAATTTATGTTTAGTTAAATAATAAAATTTTATGAATTTTAAAAATAAATTATTAATTTGTCATTATTTGTACTTCACTTTTATTATTTATTATTTTGTTACTTTCTACACATGCATTTTATTTTAATAAGTATTTTTTAATTCTTATAGTTATATAAGTAATATTATGATTTATTTCATAAAAAAAAAAACAAATTCTTCTTTATATTGTTCAGACAAAAATTAAAAATAACAAAGCAGAGTTTACATTAATTATATTATTATTTATTAATATTAAATATTATTTTATTAATATTATTTATAAAATTTTTTTTTGTGAGTTAAGAAGTTATAAATTATTTTTTAATATTATAATAAAAAATAATAATAACATAACATATTACTCAGGCTTTTATAATTAAGGTAAGTGACAATTTTAAAATAATAACACAAATTAAAAATTCTTCACAAGAATATAATAAAGGATTTTGTCAAATTCAGTTTAGGAGATGAGATTAAATTTTTTTTTTTATGAAATAATTTTATAATTCCATAATTTTATTTTAATATTTTTTTTATACCTGATAATAGAATAATGCAAAATCCATGAATTTTACACGTTATTTCATTCAGATTCCCCGCACCAAACAAAGCCTTGAAGCGTTCCAATCCCAGGAAGTATAATCTCTTATTCGTAGCATTTGTCTGCATTTAAATGACGTGTCTTACCCAGTTTCCACATCATTCACAAATCAAAGTGACCGTGCTCTCCACACACTTTCCAAACCTAACTAGTTCAGCGCCATCGACCTTTTAATTCGCAGATTTGAAATTGAAGAGATACAGATACAAAGACCTATTTACAATTTGCCCATCTCAATGGCGACAATTTCGAGTACATTAGCTGTTGGTTTCTGTTACACCAAATCGAGAGTCGAGAGTCTCAGGCCAAGCACTTATTCCACTTCCAGACCAAGGCGCATGGTGGCTGTGAGGGCTGAAGCTCAAGCTATCAATCCAGAAATTAGAAAGGACGAGGAGAAGGTTGTAGACTCTGTTATGGTAGCTGAGCTCTCTAAGCCCCTCACTGCTTATTGCAGGTTTGGACTTGGTTCAATTTATTGTTTTTTTTTTCCTAATTTTAATTTGTAATATCAGTGTTGCGTCGTCTAATTTTGATCGTGGTTATATTGCTCAGAGCTCATTATATGCCTTTCAATCCGACTGAAGTTAATTAAGAAAATCATAATCATGGCATTTTAAATAAGCGTCCTTTTCGATAATCCGCCTTTTATTTTTTAGTCTAGGCTTTTAGGTTTACATTGGATTCTGTCATGTAACAAGCTCAAGAATAGGGATGGCAAGGGTTTTTTTTTTTTTTTTTTTTTTTCCGTTTTCTATGGTGATTTGCTCCGAACGGGGTGGAGATTTTTCGATTTATCTCTCCATGACAATGGGAACGGGGAATATTTTTTCCCCGTTAGCGGGGACGGGACGGGATGGGGAACCCGTTATTATATTTGATTAATTATTATATTTATTTAATTATTCCTTATATAAAATTATATTAATTAATAACATATATATATATATATATATATATATATATATATATATATATAATTTTTTCAATAAATAATTATTATGTGA
>CANXYC010420364.1:0-21759 GCA_948193065.1 Aleurites moluccanus | reverse complement strand
AAAAAAAATAAAAAAACATATAAAACCTAATATTTGATAAAAAAATATATATATATATATATATATATATATATATATATATATATATATATATATATATATATATATATAGAGATTTGTTTTTGTTATCTATTATATTATACCATCCATTGGGTGAAGAATTATTGCATTTATGAATTATAACCCAATGAATTTTTATAATTTTCAATTTTAAGATACCTTTTTTTTTTTTTTTTTTGGTAATTACCCATACATTACCAAATATGATATTATTACATATCCATCTAGGATGGCATTATTTCCACTCCATTTGTTTTAAGCATCGGGAAAGAGTAATTTAACATCTGTAAATACGTTTATTTTTAAAATAGTTTCATCTTATTTTAAAATATTAATTGCATTCAAATTGTTTTTTATTTTTTTAAATATAGATTTTAATTTAAATTTAAACTTGAAATTTTTCTTTTTTTTCTCCTTATATTTTTTAAACATATGTTTTTCTTTCCTTCAAATAATATTTTAATTTTAAAAATTAAATATTAATTTTAAATATGATACATACATGAACAGTATTTTTAAAAAATAAAATAAACTTAATTACAAATTTATTTCAAGTTATATCATTTGTAATGAATTAATTGATAGAGTTGATTTACAAATAAATTTTAGAATTTTTTTCTAGTTGGTATTTTAGGAATTCATTTCTTTCAAATTATTGGTATATCCATTATTTTATCAAACATCGACACTTCAATATTTTCTTAACGCATATATATAAGTCTCTTATCAAACTTAATGTATATATCAAATATAGCTAAATCTTTTCTTTCCATCTTGCACTTCACTTCACCCCTCTAAATTAATTTTATATATCTTTAATTTAATTATTTTTTTAAATATAAGATAAAATAAAATCCTCGTTTATAATTTGCATGGTCCTCCTACCTTGCACACTACCCTATTTTATTTTTGTTTTTTTTTTTTTTACCTAGAGAGTGTTGGTGTTGGTACCAATGAAAAGATTTAGTTATATTTAGTATACACTCTGAATATAATAATAGGTCAATCTCCTTAATTTACGGTTGTCTTTGGGGTTGAGGATAAAAACACAATATTTTTTGTTGTGGTGATATTTTAGTATTTAAAAAAATTGTATTAAAATTTTTAAAATTTATAATAAGATAATATTTGTTATAATGAATTCAATACTATAATTTTTATATAAAATAAAAATTAAAAAAATATAATATAAATATATTAAATTTAAACCGTTAAAATTTAACGATTTAGATTTAACATATTTTTAGATCCAATTAATTTTTATTTTGTACAAAAAAAAATGTTGTTAATTTTAATACAACGAATATTATCATATTATAATTTTTAAAAATTTTTATAAAATTTTTTTGATACTAAAACTATTCGACAACAAAAATTATTATTTTTTAAAATAATAATAATAATAATTAACAAAATAATTTTCTGTTTGTGAGATATTTGGGGCCCAATTTTCATTATATTTTGCACTTTCCTAATCATTATCACACTAGCTTCAAATAAACGAGTGACCATTTAGTAGCTGAACAGAGTAATTGGTAATTAAACCCGGACTCAGACATCCGTGAACAAGATTGCTGACCGGTTTGGTCGGGATAATAAATTATTTTCCACTGAAAAATCGAATTAAACTCTTTGAATCGGCCAATTAACTTGTAAACAGGTCAACCCGACACAGTTCAAAAATCAGTTCAATTTTTTTATTCTTTTATTTATATCATCCTCTTCCACTTCCTCCTCTTCAGGCTCTACTTGCGGCCCTTGCCTATCTTCTATTTCCTCTTCACTCTCTTTCACAACATAGCTCTTTAGCATCCCTAAAATACATTAATTGAACATTCACATGCATATAATTAGGAACATTGAAAATGAGTGAATAAAAGAAAAAATAACAGTACCGATTTAGATCCATCGTGGTTGTAAGTAGAGGGAGGGACTTAGCAACGAGACTAAAAATCAAACAAAAATTAGAAAAAAATTGCAGAAATAGAGATTCAAACTATAATAATTAGAGTGATTAGCTCTCGACTATGAAGCACCGACATCGATATGAGACACATGATACCACACGATATAATACTCCGATACATTAATTTTAAAAAAATTTAGATTTCGACACGTTGAAATATATTTGAATATTAAATAATATTTTTAATATATACATTATATATTAAATAATATTAGATTTATACATTATATATACATTATACTTGCTGAGAAAAGACTAATTACAATGAGGCATATACACATATTATATAGAATAACTTATGACTTTAAAATTTTAACAGTATGATGCAGCAATATTCATATAAAAAAATTTTAAAAAAAAATCCTATACAGAAACCGAATCCTATACAAAAATTAAAAATAATATTTATATAAACTAAATCCTATAAAGAAATTAAAAAAAATCTAGTCAGAGATTAAATTGGGGAAAATAATAAATAATTGAAGACATTAGACTATTAGTAGCGAGAGAGAGGAGATTAGTACTTGTGAAGAAGAGAAAGAAGAAGAGAAAACAAGAGAAAAAAAGGAACTAACCTGGATGAGAAGCAAAACTAACTGCTAATTTGAGTGAAGAAGCAGAGAAAGAAGGAATTAGATATAACAGGAAGAAGAAGAAGAGAAACATGAAAAAAGAAGAAGGAACTGACCTGCATGAGAAGCGAAGGAACGAGCGTCGTACTGATTTTAGGAGATTGAATTAGGGATTTTAAGGATTTTAGGAAATTGACAGCAGGCAAAAGAAATATTTGAGGTATTTACAAAATTGTCATTTCATATTATTTACAAAATTTTCATTTGACCGTGTCCGATATAGTCAAATTCGAGTGTCGAATTAGTCAAAATATCGAAAATTATTGACCGTGTGTTGAAGCATGTCAGACACGTATTGGACATCAACTTTCCCTTCTATTTAACGTTTTCGTGCTTTCCAGGCTCTCAAGATAGTTGCTAGAAAAGGAGAGCAAAGGATCGTTGAGAATGGAGGTTATCTCATCATCATGCTTTTTATTGATTATTTTGGAATCTCTAAACCTGAAGGGGAGAAAGATTTTAGATTTATGGATGATTGAAGTGAGGTTCCACTAACCTTTTATCTACTATAGGAGTGAGGAGACTATTGAGGAAAGGTTGCCAAGGATTCTAAGCTTATGTGAGGGGCACCATGGATGGAGGTTGATGATATTCAACAAATATCAATTGTAAGAGAATTTTTTTATGTGTTTTCAAAATATTGCTTGAATTACCGCTAGAGAGAGAGATCGAGTTCAATATTGAACTCCTTTCGGGCAAAAATCTCATATTCATTCCTCCTTATCGCGACACCTACTGAGTTGAGAGAATTGAAGGTGAATTGCAAGATTTGTTGGATAAGGGATTTATTAGACCGAGTACTTCACCTGGGGTACTTTAGTTCTCTTTGTGAAGAAGAAGAATGATTCACTTTGATTCTGTTGACTATAGACAATTAAACAAAGTGACCATTAAGAATTGATATCCTTTCCTGATAATTTATGATTTTTTTTTTATCAATTGCAAAGAGCTAGTCACTTTTTAAGTATAAACCTTCGTCAAGGGTACCATCATTTAAAGATAAGGAATGAAGTTGTGTCTAAAACAACTTTCAGGATGAGGTATGGATTGACCAATGCTTCGACAATTTTTAAGGATTTGATGAATCAGGTTTTCAAGCCTTTCTTGAATAAGTTTGTCACAGTTTTCATAAATGACATACTTATCAATTCCAAGAGTCAATAGGAACATGAAGAACATTTGAGATTGTTGTTGTAAATGTTTAGAGAGCATCAACTGTATGTCAAACTATCCAAATGTGAATTTTGAGTAAATATTGCTTTTTTCTTAAGACACATTATGGGAATGTATGGCATCCAAGTGGAACCTAAGAAAATAGATGTAGTATCTAGTTGGCTTAGATCTATTAATATCATAAAAGTTCATAGTTTCTTTGGTTTGGTAGGTTATTATAGGAGGTTTGTAAATAACTTCTCCAAAATAATGGCTCATCTCATAAAGCTAACTAGAAAGTAGATAAAGTCTCAATGGACTTATGAGTATGAAAAGAGTTTTTAAAAGCTTAAGAAGTGTTTGACTTCAACTCTAGTGCTTCAATTTCCTTTATGAATGGGAGATTTCATTATGTATTATGATGCATTTAGGGTTGGATTGAGATGTGTCTTGATGCAACATGGAAAATTAATTAACTATACCTCTAGGCAATTGAGGAGACATGAGATAAATTATTTTATCCATGATTTAGAGATGACTATAATTATTTTTGCTTTAAAAATATGGAGATATTACCTTTAGGCCTTGTTTAGTTAGTGGAAATAATAAAGTTGGAATGAGAGAAAAATATTTATTCCAAAATGTGGATTGTTTGGTAAACCGGAATAATAAGAATTAGAATAAAAGACTTGAAATAAAATTCAAATATTCCATGGTTTTTATTACTGAGAGGGGACGTGGGAATCATTGGAAATAAAATGAAACTAATAAAATTGATGACCGAAAACCTGACGTAGATAACAAGAAAGACAAATCCAACCTTCCTACCTTCTGTAAATGGGTTAATAATGTATTGTAAGATATGAAATCTGGGATGATTCATGCTTCCTTCATGGAAGCAAACTCATTTAGCATTTCATCAATTTGATCTGCTTGGCCTAAAATATCCAAAACAATGTTATATGTGATCAAATATGGTTTTATTCCGTAAAGATTGCAACAATCTAGCAGCAATAGAAAGATCTTCGACTTTGCATAGCTTATCAAGAAGAGCAGCATAAATTTTTCCAAAGGACCTTAGAGCATTTTCAATGGTAGCAAAAATCTGATTCAAGTTTCCTTCTACAACCTCATCTAAAGATGATTGGGTTGCAATTAGCTTATAATTGAATATAGTTTTAGTAATGCCCATTATAAGAGGAGGAATCCAAGAGGAATCAAATTAGATGGATATCATACAACTCTATGTTAAAGGCATAATCATCAATTTCTTTTGCATAATCATCAATTTATTTTTCTTTATTTATTTAAAAAAGGAATAGAAAGAAAATAATAGAAAATAAAATCTCATTTTTCCTAAGTTCCAAAAAATAAAAATTCCTAAAAATTTACATTAGAAAGAAAAAAATTAACTTTCTAGGAAATTATTTGTTGATATTCAATTTTGTTATTCTTATTTTTTTGGTATTTTGGACCAGTATGCTCTCTTGTGAGTGTTTGTGTGATAATGGTGTTCTTATGTTACACGTAAATTTTTCATTCTATAATTTTATTTTTATTCCCATATTTTGCTTACTGTGAACACGTAACTTTGTACCCCCCAAGCAGACTTGGGACCATGCCAAACTAATCGGTATCAACCGGGGTCCGAACCACCGCCAAAACAATCAACTGGAGCAAGAACTACCCAAACGCTACCTTGCGAGAGTGGTGGAGCCGCCCAAGCCAACCGACAGCACTGCCAAGGCAAGCTGGCAGTGTTGCCAAGTTTCGCCGTGGCAACTCCGTTTTTTGCAAAATCCCATATCGAAAGTACTTGAAATTTTACCCCCCTGCCTTCAGTTATAAATATAAGGTCCAACAACCTTCCAAAATCACACCAGAACAGTTAAGTTGAATTTTTCTTAGCTGGCTTTCCCTTCTCCCTCCTACATCTATTTTCTTTTAATATAAGCAGTACATTTCTTTTTGATCTCGAATCCATTTCTCTAATTTTCATTGATTTAGAGGAATAAAAGATTATTTGGCCTATAAAGTTCTAAATTGATCTCTCTTTGAGTCAATTTAGTATTTTAGACAAATTAGACTAATTAATTAAAATAAATTTAGACTAAATTTAATTTTCCAAACAAAAGGTGGAACTTCGATCCGGGAGAACCCTAAGACGTCTGCCGCTCAAGTTGCAAAGCAAGGTATGATACTTTCATCTTAAATCATCTCATCTTTTATTTTTTTTTTTATTTGGTAAAGTATGAAATTAAAGAACCAAAACATGATAAAAAGTAAAATCAGGCTTTTCTTAAATCCTTTTGCAAAAAGGAATAATTACGTGAGTTTTGATTCCTATTCAAAAAGATATGCAAGCAAGCTATTTAGAGTTTCAAATTCAAAAATATAAAAAATTATTTTTTTCAACTTATTGTATTTATTTTATTTCTTCTTTATTTTAGTTAAATTATGTATTTTAGGGAACATGTGATCAACCTAGAATCCATAAGAGTTAGAGTTGATATTCCCTATTTTTGGTTTTTGATTGTAATAATTAGTTTAATTTATTTGCTTTATTTTATTTTATTTATTTATTGTTTATTGCTTATTTTATTGCTTTATTATTTATGCAATTCATTCATTTTATAAATGTCATTCTTTAATTGTTCATGAAAATGCATCTTTTTTATATATCATAAATTAAGTGTAAATCCAAGTTTGAGTTACTTAAAAGCGAAAACTTAGTCTTCGAGCTCAGTCTCGATTCAAAGGTCTAGTGTCTTTTTTATTGGAGTCAAATTTGGTTTTTCTAACTTTTTCCATAAAAAAATAAGGTGGTGACTTTCAAAATAATTTTCAAAATTAAAGATAAAAGATAATTTGCAAATGTAAGGTGAAAGTCACCTTGAGTCCATGAAAAATCACCCAAATTAGCATTTTAATTCCAAGCGAACTAGACTGGTACTCGGGTGAGGCTTCACACTTACCAAACACAACATGCAATATTTAAATTCCAATTCCTATTTCCATAATCCCATTTCGATTGAGTTATTTCTATTTCCGTTCATATATACCTGGTAACCAAACATGCCCTTATGGTAAGAAGTATGATATCTACACATATCACAAGAGTTTTTGATATATCCAAACATAGAGAGAATTGAACATGAGGCAAATGAGATGGATTGAGTTGTTGAAAGATTATGACTATCAAATACTCTATCATCCTAGTAAGGCTAATGTATTAACAGATCCCTGGAGCCAAAAATTCATAAGAAGCCTATCTCACATTAATGTAAATAAGAAACCTCTAATAAAAGGGTTGCAAGAGCTATTTGACAAGGGATTGCAATTGGAGATTTTAGAATCTCAAGTGTTACTTGCCCATTTTCAAATGAGACTTAAGTTAATTGATGGGATAAATGTAACACAAGATAAGGATCCTTAACTTGTAAAGCGAAAAGGAAAGGTACTAGCCGGTAAAACATAAGGGTTATATTTTGAGGATGGAGTTCTGAAGTATGTGGAAGTGGAATATGTGTACGCAATATGGATGGGTTAAGGTGAAGGATCCTAAAAGAACCATATCAAGCACCATATAATGTTCACCTAATGATGTATCATGATGTGAAAAATTGTTATTAGTGAGTAGATATGAAAGAAGAAATAGCAAAGTTCATAGTATATTACTTGACTTGTCAACAAACTAGCTGCCCAAAGGAAGTACACAGACTCGTGCAGGAAACAAAGCACAAGCATGTGCAATAATTCAAGCCAGTTGATCAGGCCCAATGAAGCACCAGCCCATGCACTGTAGGAAGCATTAGGTCATGCAATTTCATTTGCTTTTGGACTAAATTTCTAGAATTGAAAGAAGTGCATGAGGTAGTGTGTTCTGGGGAGCATGAGCCTATGCGTTGGCTTAAAATTTGTGGTCCCTCACCTGAAATCTTTTATTTAGAGCTCAGATTTAGACCCCTATATATTCATTTTTTTTTTCTTTGATTCTAGGCATATTTTTCATCAGAGAAATTCTCTGAAAATAGTACTTTTAGATTTAGAACCATTTTATTTCTATTTTTCAGTAGATTAGTTAGTTGCAGAAGATTTCAAGGAAGATTTTCATATTTGTGGATTCAAGGAAGATCATCTTCAACCTTAGAGCCTTTAGTTATATTTCTTCATAAAGTTTGCTCTTAAACCCATTTAGATTTTATACTTGTAATGAAGCTTTTATTGATTTCAATGCAATTTAGAGTTTTTTTTTATTTAATCTTGCTATGAGTAGCTAAAGTCCTAACTAGGATTTAGATGTAAGTTGACTTGATTACTTGTGGTATTGTATATACTTTATTTTGTGATGGGTTCGTTAGAATTAATCTATCATCCTTGAGTCTGACTGCTATATAAGTATTTGACCACCATTTACATAATCTAAGATAATCCATGAAGTAGCAAAAGTGGAAGTGATGTATTTGTTCATAGGATTACTAGATCTAAAAGAGTTACCACATTAAGATATGAGTTTGCCTAAATGATGCTTATTGCTCATCCAAAAAACTTAATGAATCTAATTGATGCTTGTGACTACAAGAGTAGGCGTTGGATCAATATGAGTATGAGTGATCTACCTTGAGAGAGGACTTTACTTAATTTAAGGAGAGTCATCTTTAATTCTTTGCAGTCTTTGAGCAATTATATAAATATGCATAATCCATAAATATTGAGAGTCAATCAAAGTCTAAATCTTAGGTCCCTTTCATGTTGAAACTCAATTTATTCAAATAATTTTTATTTATTTTAGTTTATTTTTACTTTTATCATCAACAATCAATCCAACAATCATTTTCAGTGATTAGATATTAGAAAACTTCAAATTTTTAGTGTTCAATCATTCAATATGTGGATTCTTCAATCCAATCATTCAATATGTGGATTCTTCAATCCTTTTTTTTTTTTTAAATAATTTGTTACAATTGATTCATATATTTGCAGTGGAAAAAAGTGTGGTAAATTTGATAAGAGTACGGAAATAAAAATATGAATCAGAATATATAACAATAATTATATATAGGGATAAAGTACATATATGACTCTCATATTTATTCTGGGGACACATGGCTACTTTTTCTTTTTGAAGACTTAAATATATCAAAATCTTAAAACATGCATTCATTCCATTAAAGTCCGTTCCTGGCCCTATGTGAACTAAAAAAAATTGAAAAATTATAATTTAATACTTTTATTTTTTTCTCATTACAAAAAATATTTTTTAAATTAAATATACATAAATAATAAAATAAATTAATAATTAAATAAAAATTAATTATTTTATTTAATTAAAATTAAAATAAATATTACTTTTAATTAAAATTACTTTTTATTTAATTAAAATAAATACTTTTTATTGAATTATTTAATTTATTTTCTTATTTTATATATACTTAAAAATTATTTTTTATACTTAATTAAATTTAAAATAATTAAAAATAGATGATTATTCCTCTTATTTTTTATATATATATAAGACATTTTTTATCATTTTACTAAAATTTATTAAAAAAATTAAAAAAATAGACGAAATGATCAAATTCATTGATAAAATTAAAATAGATGGACTAACTACACTTATTCTTTGAAATACCAAAAACACCCTCATCTTCTCTCTTTTCTTCTATATTTTCTTACTTTTTTCATTTAATTAAAATTAAAATATTTAAAAATATATATGAATATTTTTATATGTGGAATATTCATACATATTTTTTTTTTTTGTATATTTTAATTTAAAATTAAAGTAAATTATTTTTTATTTAATTAAAATAATTAATTTTTAACATTAATTTATTTTCTTATTTTTTTGTATATTTGATTAAAAAGTTATTTTTTGTGTATTTAATTAAAATTAAAATAATTAAAAATTGACGAAATGATCAAAAGGTTCTTGTATATATGGAAAAAAAATAAGAGAAAAAATCATCTATTTTAATTATTTTAATTTTATTCAAATATATAAAAAAATATTTTTTAATCAAATATATAAAAAATAAGAAAACAAGTTAAATAATTAAATAAAAGTTATTTACTTTTATTTATTTTAATTTTAAATTAAAATATATAATAAATAAATAAATATGAATATTTCATATAAAAAATTATTCATATATATTTTTAGCGATGAAAGTATTTAAATGAAGGATCGCATGTTTTTATATTTTGATTCTGTAGATAAATTTGGTCATTTCGTCTATTTTGTTTGATTTTTTTTAAAATTTTAATAAAATAAAGACTAAAGTACCTTTTATATGTATATAAAGAAAATAAAAAATCATCTATTTTTAACTATTTTAATTTTATTTAAATATTAAAAATAATTTTTAAATATATAAAAAATAAGAAAATAAATTAAATAATTAAATAAAAAGTAATTATTTTAATTAAATAAAAAATAATTTTATTTATTTTAATTTTAGAAAAGTAAATAATTAAATCAAAATTAATTATTTTAATTAAATGAAAAGTAATTTTAGTTTAAAATAATATTTATTTTAATTTTAATTAAAAAGACAATTGATTTTTATTTAATTATTATTTTATTTTATTTTTTTATATATTTAATTTAAAATTTATTATTTTTAATTAGATAAAATTTTAAAGATTAAATTATAATTTATTAATTATTTTTTTTAATATGCATGAAGTCCAAGACATATTCTAATCAAAATAAAAAAGCGTTTTAAGATTTTATTAATATTATAAATTTATTTAAACTAAAAAAACGACATGTTTTTCAAACTAAATATAAAAAATCATACTTGTATTTTTTCTTTGTATATATATTTTATATTTTAATATTATTTATTAATGTTTAAAAATTATGAATATTATATAATAAATAATATTTATAAATTTTTATTAATATTTGAAAATTTTATATCTGTACAACACATAAATATGATATTAAATGAATTTTTTAAAAATCATGATGACGGCAGAAATTAAAAAAAAAAAAAAAGAAAAAGGAAAAATAGAAAGGGAAGCGCAAATCACGGTTTCTTTCAGAAGGTCGAAAAAGTGGTGGGCCATTTATGGGACTGGTGTTGTGAAAGGGTAGCATTAAAGTGGGCGGGATCGTGCACGGAAGCACACAAGGTAACACACACATGTGCACACATGGATGGGACCCATTTTTGTCTTAACAAAGCTTTATATTTATATTTTTATAAATTTAATTCTGATTAATATTTTGAATTTCAAAGGTACATTTTCAATTCTCAAGGATAATTTTTATTCTAATTTTTTTATTCAGCAGTAATTTTGTGTCATGTAATAATATTTATTTATTTTTATTTCGATTAATTTTCAGATAATGTATTAAATTTATCATCTCACAGTATAATGTAAAATTTACAAATTTATTTCTTATAAAAAAGTTGAATGTTAGTTATCTTCTTTTTTTAAAAAAATAGAGGAAGAAAATTTTAATAAGGTGAGATTTATAAAATAATATTTACTTTTAGATAATTTTATATTTATTACTAATTTTTTAATAAATAAAGAGAGAGATATTTATTGAATAAAAATTAAATAAAATAAAGAAAAAAAATATATATCATCAAAAATAAAATTTAATTAAAGAAAAACTTAATCAAATTTTATTTTTATTTTTTTAAGTATGTAAAAAGCAAATCATTTCGAGTTCAAATATCTTTTTCTACAATATAATATGAATTTTATTAATTAATTTAATAATACCTATTAAAGAGAAAAGCTATTTTTATTATGTAGTTCACAATACTCTTTAAACTTATTTAATCTTCTATTTATGTAAAGGTGATAATTTTTTATCATGATTAAAATTTAATATGATTCTATTTAGCCTAATTCAAAAAATTTGAGAATTAATTCGATGTGATCACAATTAATCAAATTGGTGTTTTGACTCGAATGGATAAAATCCGATCCAATTCAAAATTGATCCGAATTAGTAAAAAAATTAATATTAAATTTATTATTAAATAAAATTGAATTAAATTTTTAATAATATATATTTATTGTTAATTATTTTGAATTAATTTATTATTTAATATCAACATAATTAATGTATATATATTTAATATAAAAATAAATTTAATTATTATTAATGTATTCTTGTAACAATAAAAACTAAAAAATTTTATCGAATTTATCTTATTTTGATTAATATAATTAAATATATTATAATTTTAAAATTTATTTAATTATTTTTATTTTATAGCATTATCGTCTTAAAATTAAAAATTTTGACAAAATTTTTAAATTACTTGCTAAAATAAAAAATATATTAATATTACAATATATTAAAATTATTAAATTTGATTATTTTATTAGTATATTAGACATTAAAAGGTATTTATTTATTATGCTGTAAAATTTAATATGTATAAACATTATATACATGATAATTAATTTTAAATATTTTATAATTATATTTTAAGTTAATTATATATATGATATCTTAAAATTATAATTTTTATTTTACTATTAAATTTAAAAATATTATATATATAAAAATTTATTTTTATAAAAAAATTATGATTAAATATGATTTGATTCGATTTTAAATTTTATTTTAAAATAAAATTATCCCAACCCAACGTAAAATCTATTATATTCATCAATATGATGGTTCACTTCGAATGCGAATAGATTTTGAATTCAGACCGATCCGACTTAGTTACTACCCCTCTCTCTATATATACATATAATTTTAATTAATGATATTTTAAATGGTAATCAAATATATAATTTTAGAATTGATGTGACGGGGTAGGCTAGCAGAAAGTAGAATAGTAAGTCCACATGAAACCTGCTTGGTACAGGAGGGACCATAAATTCCAATAAAGCATTGTTGGGTATTAACTAGCTGGAGGAGTATAGTCAAACTTGAAAGGAGCTTAAGTCATGTATATTTGTCCCCTAAAAAGACCGTTGCTTAGTCTCTGATTGGCAATGTTCAATCAAGGTTTTTGTTCTTTCTTCCTCTTTCAACACCTTTTAATTGGCTGTTCTTCTCTAGGTGAACTAATAATAGCTAATTTCTTAAAAAAAAAATAAAAAAAATAATAATAGTAGTAGTTAATAGTTAACTAAGTGTGTTAAAATGGTAAATTCCAGCGTTAAATATTTAAAATTTACTTAAAGTATTTTTATATTCAAAATTCCTAAATATGAAAGAACATCCTAAAAATTAAATATATAAACATTTTGTTAGAAATTTCATATTTAAATCTTGTAAACTCAACTCAATTTAATTTTAATTTAAAATTAATTAGAGTCAGTTAGTTGAATTTTTTTTTTTTTTACTTTAAATTATCTTTAGTAATATCTTTTGATAATTGTAATGATTCTAAATTATATTGTATTTATTTCATCCAAATTAGTTTAGATTTACTCATTTCTTTTTTCCTTTCCTGTATCATGATGTACTTAACCTTTATAAACAAAACCTCCTTAGATTTTTATTTTACGTGCCCAAACTATTTTAATTTATATTTTCTCATCTTGTCTTTAATTGAATACGACTCCCACTTTATCTCCAATACTTTCATTGCGTATTTTATTCATTCTAATATGATTATAAATCAATCTTAGCTTCCTCATCTCGATAACATTCATCTTTGATACATGTTGTTTTTTTTTATTGTCCAACACTTACAACCACATAATATAGCCGATCGAATAGCCGTACAATAGATTTTTTCTTTCAATTTATTGAAAATCTTGCAATTATATAGGACTCATATGACAAATATAGGACTCACATGGCAATCCTCCATATAACTAACATTTTTCTCACAACCTCCATCTTATTAGATGATTGGGCCTAAATATTTAAAATGGGTACTTTTGGATAATGTCACTCCATCCAAACTAGTTCCTTTATTATTTTCATTTCAGTTTTTACTAAACTTGCAATGCATGTCTTCTATCTTAATTTTACTTAACTTGAAACCCCTTAAATTTTAAAGTACTTCTCCACAACTCTAACTTTCTATTAAATTCCTCTTATATCTCACCCACCAATACAATTTCATTTGTAAATATCATGCACTAAGGGATTTTCTCTTGTGTATACTTTATTAATTCATCCATAATCAAAGTAAAAAAGGTAAGGGATTAACGTGGACTTTTAATGCAACCCAACTAAGATAGAAAAATCTTTTGAGTCTCTTTCAACTGGGTGCACACTAGTAGTCACTCTTTCATACATGTGTTTCAATACTTGTTCGTACGTAATCGACATCCCCTTATATTCTAACTTTCATTATAAAATTTCTCTTAGGACTATGTTATAAACCTTTTCCAAGTCAATAAAAACCACATTCAAGTTTTTTCTCGTATCTCTATATTTCTCCATAAAGCTTCTAATGAGAAAGATTGCTTCTATGGTTGATCGAATTGGCATGAACTCGAATTGTTAGTAAAGATAGATGTAACACCACGTAAGGATTACTCTATAACTTTTTTTTTACAACTTCAAAGTATGACTCAAAAGCTTAATTCTCTTGTAATTTGAGCAACTCTGAATGTCTTATCTGTTTTTAAAAATAGGTATTAAAATTCTCTTCCTATATTAATCTAGCATTTTCTTTGAAGTTATAATTTTATTAAACAATCTAGTTAACCAGGTTACTCCTACATCATCCAAACACTTTCATACTTCAATTGGTATTTGTCACACCCCAACTCTAGTGGTGCGACAGTCCTAGGGCAAGGGTAGGCTTAAGGCCACCATAAACCCGTAGAACTCTCGAATCCTAAATCTCATACCCAATACATATCCACATCATACATAGTTATCATTATAAATACTCATTTCTATAATTCATGCAATCACCATTTATATATTTACATTAATCATCATATGATCTCCTCTTGTTCCTTACCAATCAAAAGATACATCCTACATCAATAAGGAACAAGGGCAACCCATATTGTAACAATTCAGACATCAAAATAATATCATCCTCAACATCTAACTACGGAGCTCTAGAATATACTCCTCATATATACAATACCATAATACAAACAAATGAATGTATATCAAGAGAATTACATAGAGTCTTCTTGGAGGAACGAATCAAGAAGCTCTATTCTCTATATTAGCTCCCTCTTGAGCTACACTATCACCTTAAATTCCACAGAAGATGAGTGGGCCTTCAACTCAGTAAGATATAAACTACACTAATGCTTATAAGCATCATAAAGATATAAATGATAAGTATGAACTTGAACATATATTCAATATACTTTTGGAATATCATAAGGAAAGAAATTATCAGAATGATTGCATTGGGAATCATAACATGGACAATCATAGTTTCTTTAACATATGAGTGCCCACAAAGAATGACACTATAAATCATATCATGAAATAGAACTCAGAACATATCATATCATAGCGTATCGGTGCACCTTGTCACCTCAACGTCTCCATGTGCTTGCGCAGGGCACATGCTTAAAGCTTGTGATCCCCTCTAGGTGGAACACTGATACTATACCCTATCAGCCAAGTTTTCAAAGTGCACAATAGACCAATGAAGTTACTCTCATTGGGAAGAGCATTCTATTTACATGTGGTTCATGGGTTATATAGCTTGGACATGTTATCAAGAAACATAGTGGTCACAAGACCATCATCACATATTTACATATAGTTATTCCATCATACAATAGATATATAATGATCATGGTCTAAGAAAACAACAACCAAGTCATCCATGCAATTGGCTTGTTGAGGAGAGTTTCAACAATTTATAGTTTACAATTATGAATTTATAGGTTTAGGTTCATCAATAATGAATTTAAGAAAATTTTACATAAAGTAAGAAAGGAGTAGCAAGCTCAATTAATGGATAGCAACATACATTAACATAGTTTATACTTATCTCAAAGCAATTTATCCTTGGAATTCTCTCAATTTCTTGTACATTCAATGATCTTCTCTATTTTCTTAAGTTCTCTTCTCCTATGACAATTTTCCAAATACTCAAAATTAGGATTTTCTCAATTAATAGTACATAATATAGTTCCTTATAATTTTAACCGTCTTATAGTCTCTATTATTGTTTCATAACATCAATTTAATTCATCTCTTAAAGAAAATCTGAAGATTTAGAACATACTTACTGTTCACTTCACTATCCATCAAAATTCATAAATCCTGGTATATTCCATATTAATCAAAATTTATAGTTTTAAATGCTCCTAATAGGTTCTATATAACTCATAAATAACTATTCTAACTACCAGAAATCTTAATCTAAAAAAAAAAAGAAAAAGAAGTTTGGAGCAAAATCACCTTAATTCTCAAAAAACGAGTTCTTAAAGGATCTGAGCTTGAAAATAATGATCGAAGCCTTTGAATGTGATAATTTAATGATTTAATGCATTAATTCTGAATATTAATGTATTAGAAAACAAATGGAACAGATTGGAAAGAGATAGGAGAAGAAATGAAGAAGAAAAAAAAAGAAAAGAGGAGAAGTTATCGAGAAAAAAATGGCTACTGCTTCTCTTTTAAATAAGCTACTGCCTCGCTAATACCCTCTTTGCCAAACTTTCACCTCGCCAATCCCACCTCGCCAAATGCTACCTCGGCAATCCCACTTCACTAATCTCACTTTGCCAAATGCCACCCTGGCAATCCCACTTCGCTAATCTTACTTCGCCAAATCTCATTTTGGCAAATCCCACTTTGCTAATCTCACTTCGCCAAATCCCACTTTGGCAAATACCACTTCGGCAAATCCCACTTTGGCAAATCCCACTTGGCTAATCTCACTTCACCAAATCCCACTTCGTTAATCTCACTTTGCCAAATTTCACTTCGCCAAATCCCACTTTGCTAATCTTACTTCACCAAATCCCACTTTGCTAATCTCACTTTGCCAAATGCCACCTCGGCAATCTAGGAGCTAGCTCGCACTACCTATTTTTGCCGAGCTGGAAAACCTTCCTCATCAACTCGTACTAAACTAGCTCACAAATAAGCTACAGATATCCAAACTCCTCCATTCTTTTTGTCACTCAAAATAGACACTTAGGATTCCAATATATTCAAAATTCAGGTTAAAAGGAGATCTTCACGATTTATGGTGAATTTCTAAATTTCACCCTGACTTTACTCTCCAAGTACTATCCGAGCAGATCTGATTAATTTAGATCTCTCTTGAGCTGCAATTTTCTAATCTCCTTGAAATTTTACAGCCATATATAACACATAAAGTATCATTTTTCATGTTTACACTTTTGATTCGCTCAGCCTCTAACATTCTCAGAATAACAAATATTCTCAGACTTTCTACAGGAAATAGCGAACTAAACAAGTTCTGGTCGAGAAAGCATATCTCCTCACACACACAAAATTTTACAAAGCAGTTCTACAGACTTAAAGGTAAGATATAAATATACAACTCTTATGTTTTACACTTTTTCAACTTATTCTTTTAAAATCATGAAAACTGACTCACAAGATCCTTCCTGACTATAAATTCTAAAATTCTCAAAATATTAATCTATCTACAATCATCTCAGCAACATGCAATAAAAAAAAAAAAAATTTAGGTATCATATTCTTTCCCCCTTAAATCAATTCGTCCTCAAATTTTAAAGAACTTTCCTTAAACTTGAAATAGATGATGATACTTGTCTTACATGCTCTGCTCATTTTTCCAAATGCACTATTCCATATCTTTCTTATAAGAAAAAAGTCAAATTTTACTTGTCTTTTACCTACTTTTAAAACTCAATATATGAAATTTTTTTTTATAAAATTAATATTAAATAGATTAGGTAATAAGTCACAACAAAATTAATGATTTTTGTGCTTTTTTCATTTCTCATATTTAAATCATATAAAAGAAAAAAAGCATGATTTTTTAATTATTCAATCTTTGTTTAAAGTGAGAAATATATTAAAGAAAATGAGAAAATTTTCTATTATGTATTTCATCTAAAAATTTATAAAAATAATATTTTTTTTTTGTTACTACTCATTTATCTACTTCTTTTTAAGTGTACTTATAATTAACTCTGAGATCCATATGGATGGGTAGGTTTAAGGGCTACAGGCAAGCTTCTTTAAAACTTAGGCAAAATTTTTTTCTAATACATATTTTCACATTTATTAAACACTCTTTAATGTCAACATGCGTATAAAAATACATTATCAAATAAAATATTAATTATTCTGACGTCTTATATTTTTCTAAATTATATTAAATCATCCCTGTGTTTTTAAAATTATACTAAAACGTCCCTGCATTTTGCTTTCGTTAGACAATGAGATTTTTCCATCTATTTTTTTTCTTTTTTTCCGTTAGTCAAAACTAAAAAGTCAACTTAAATAAGGTTAATTACTCTGACATCCCTACATTTTTTTAAATTATACTAAATTGTCTATGTGTCTCTAAAATTATACTAAAACGTCTATGCATTTTTTCATATAATCTAAATCGCATCTGATAGTCTCACTGTCTACCAATTTACTATCTGCATTGTTAAAAGGAATTTTCAAGTTATATTCAATTTTTGGATTGAGTTTACCAATTTTGAATTTACCCAATTTGCCCAATTTGAATCTTAATTCTCAAATAAAATTTCATATTTATGTTATAAATCTCATAAGTTTTTTCTTAATTAAACTCTATAAGTTCTTCTCCAATAGGAAGAATCACTTGTTGTCCTTGAAATTCATGGGTTATAATGCTAGTATTTGTGTGTCCCTAATAAAAGTACTCAAGAAATTAAAACCAAATTGGATGAAAGGAAGAAAATTGAATCTTATGAAATTTTGATTACAGTAAAATATAGAGACGTTTTAGTATAATTTTAGAAACACATGAACAATTTAGTATAATTTAAAAAAATGCAGGGATGTTTGAGTAATTAACTTTAAATATTTTAATTAAAAATTGACTTTTTGGGTTTTGACTAACGGAAAGAAGAGAAAAATTAGATGAAATGATCACTTTATCTAACGGAAGTAAAATGTAAGGATGTTTTAATATAATTTTAGAAACACATGGATAATTTAATATAATTGTAACACCCTAGATTTTTTTATAATTACACATAAGACCTTAAAACTAGTATAATTGACTTTTTAGTATCTAATTAGACAGTTAAAGGTAAAATTATATGCTTCGAGAAAATGAAGATCTTTCTTGGGAGAGATTCAAGAAACTGGTAATGAATGAATTTCTTCCAGAGAGTGTGAGAGAAGTTAAATCTATAGAGTTTGAGAGATTGGTTTAGACTCTTGGTATGAGTGTTTCAGAGTGTGCTAGGAAATTCAGCCTGTTAAGCAAATTTGCTCCTGTATTGGTGCCTACAGAAGCAATACAGATTTAGAGGTTTCGCAGAGGATTGGTGGCTCCACTATTTAAGCTATTAGCTGCTCTTGAGTTTGATTCTTACTCTAAGCTGGTGGATAAGGCTAGGATAATTGAGAATAGAGAGATGGAAGCTAGATCCGAAAGAGTTGAAAAGAAGAAATTTAAAGTAGGTAGTTCTGCTAAACAAGAAAGTGGGATGAAGAATTTGGGAGTGGCTTATCAGTCAGCTTATAGGAGTGGGTATAGAGGACCTTCAGAGAGACCGCAGAAGAGTCGGACTACTCCTAGACCTACTTCTCAGATGAGCCATGGTTTAGCTAGCTTTGCACCGTCCAGGACTCCTAAACCTTTGTGTCCTGCAAGTGAAAAATTTCATAATGGCCCTTGTCACTATGTATCAAGAGCATGCTTTAGGTGTGGACAACAAGGTCATTTGCTCAAGAATTGTCCACAGCCACCCTTTGGAGATAGACCTCAGGCTTCTCAGGCTACAATTGAGATGAGTAAAGAAAGGAGTATTAAACAGCAGCCAGGTACAGGCAAAGGTATTTTGGGCAGGACTGTAGAGGCTGGCAGAGGGTCAGGTCAGCATGTGGCTCAAGCTTTAGGATCAACTCCTATAGGTAGAGGTAAAGGCAGAGTTTTTACTTTAGCACAGCATGAGGCCCAGGCATCTAACACAGTTATTACAGGTATTCTCCCGATCTAAGCTTTGAATGCTAGAGTGCTGTTTGATTCAGGAGCTACGCATTCCTTTGTGTCATCATGTTTTGCTGAGAAATTGCATGTGCCTTGTAAGTTGCTTGAAAATGTGTTGGTTTTTTCTACTCCTTAGAGGAAGAAATTGAAGTCCAGAACTTTTATCCATCATGTGTGGTTAGCATAGGTGGCAAGAACTTGGATGTAGATTTGATCGAATTGCTTATATTAGAATTTGATGTAATTTTGGGCATGGATTGGTTGTCCAAGTATTATGCTATTATAGACTGCAATGGGAAGAAACTAGTCTTTAAGCCACCTTCAGGTAAGGAGTTTGAGTTTCAAGGGGAATGGAGCGAAGTACCATACAATGTGATATCTGCCATTGGGGTAAGAAGGTTGTTAAGAAAGGGTTGCCAAGGGTATTTGGCTTATGTTCGGGACACTTGTAAGGAAGTGAGAGACATGGAGCAGATTCTGATAGGCAATGAGTTTTCGGATGTATTTCCTGAAGAATTACCAGGGTTGCCACCAGATAGAGAGATAGAATTAGGTATCGAGTTGCTACTTGGAACGAGTCCGGTTTCTATTCCTCCTTACCATATGGCACCAGTTGAGTTGAAAGAATTGAAAATCCAATTGCAAGATTTGCTTGATAAGGGATTCATTAGACCTAGTAGTTCGCCATGGGGAGCACCTGTACTCTTTGTGAAGAAGAAGGATGGTTCTATGAGGTTGTGTATCGACTACAGGCAGCTCAACAGGGTTACCATCAAGAACAAGTATCCTTTGCCAAGAGTAGATGATTTATTTGATCAGTTGCAGGGTGCAAGTCATTTCTCCAAGATAGACTTGAGGTCGAGTTATCATCAATTAAAAATTCGGGATGAGGATACATCGAAGACGACCTTCCAGACCAGATATGGACACTATGAGTTCTTAGTATTGCTGTTTGGATTGACTAATGCACCAGCTGCATTAATGGATTTAATGAATAGGGTGTTCAGGCCATTTCTGGACAAGTTTGTTATTGTATTCATCAATGACATGCTTGTATATTCTAGGAGCAAGGAAGAGCATGAAGAACATCTTCGGATTGTATTGTAAACCTTGAGGAAGCATGAGTTGTTTGCCAAGTTCTCCAAGTGTGAGTTTTGGCTGGATAGTGTTTGTTTCCTTAGGTATGTGGTGACTAATAAAGGACTTAAAGTTGACCCGAAGAAGGTGGGTGCGATCCTTAAATGGCCTAGACCCACAAACATTTCAGAAGTTAGAAGTTTCTTGGGTTTGGCAGGGTATTATAGGAGATTTATGCAAGATTTCTCTAAGATTGTAGCACCTTTGAACAAGCTTACTCAGAAGCAAGTGAAATTCCAATGGACAGAAGCTTGAGAAGGAAGTTTCCACAAGTTGAAGACTTGTCTTACCATGACACCTGTCTTAGTTTTGCCATTTGGTGAAGGAGGATTTGCGGTGTATTGTGATGCATCAAGAGTAGGGCTTGGTTGTGTGCTTATGCAGTATGGTAAGGTGATAGCCTATGCTTCGATACAGTTGAGAAAGCATGAGATGAATTATCCTACGCATGATTTGGAGATGGTTGCAGTAGTATTTGCATTGAAGATCTGGAGACACTACCTGTATGGAGAGAAGTGTGAAATCTTCACAGATCATAAGAGTTTGAAATATATATTTCAGCAGAAAGATCTTAACCTTAGGCAGAGAACGTGGGTTAAATTGCTTAAGGATTATGACTGTGAAATATTGTACCATCCAGGAAAAGCAAATGTAGTGGCGGATGTATTGAGTACGAAGTCTTTGGGAAGTTTATCCCATATCCAAGTTAGTAGGAGATCTCTAGTGAGAGAGGTGCAGAATTTGC
>CANXYC010420145.1:0-12466 GCA_948193065.1 Aleurites moluccanus | reverse complement strand
ATATGAGCATTGCTAATGTTATTGATAAATGCATAATGGACCTTAGGTCATTATGTAATGAACCCTATTAATGTATAGTATGTACATGACAGATATCCCTCTCGATGGGGCTATGATAATACATCGAGACTTTGTGCACATTGTATTTTTTGACTGACCCTAGCTAGAGGGGAGTAAGGCTCTAGTCATGCGGTCTGATCAACCGTATAACTACCATGTAGGCATGCTACCAAGATATAGCCTCTGCTGAGTTTTTTGGTATATTGATTATCTGTTAATATAATAAAATACATTGGTATTCTCATTATTATTAAATTGTATAGCATTTGTTATAACCAATTCATTGATATACCTTTAAATTTCATTTGACGATGTTTTTTACAATGGCTATAATTCCTCTTATTAATATTTGATATTCATTATTATATATATGTATATTGAACCATTATCTTTCTTGTAAACAGCATTGAATACCTAGCCACAAGTGTGGTAATAAGTTGTTACTCACTAAGATATTCGTATATGACTCTCGTGGATTTATATTTTTCAGGAGCAAGGTAGATAGAGGAGATTCCACTTCTTCCATCTTCCTCCGGAGTGGAATTTTTTATATCTATGTAAAGACTATTTATTTTATAATTATGGATTTTTTCTTTAGTAGTTCTGTGGTTTTGTAATAAAGGATTTAGTAAGACAATATTAAAAAAAAAATGATGAAGTTGTGTAATTGAGACGTAAAATATTAAATTGGGGAAAAGGTATTAAATGTGATATGCATGCTGTAGTATGAGATGAATAAGGGAATAGAAGTATTTATTTGTGCAGGTTGTGTTATTGTTGAATATGAAGAGAGGGATTTGAATCCTAGGATAGATTGTAGAAGTAGGGAAGTTATGGTGAATTTTTTGTAGAAATACCGAATAGGGTTCTATGGGTTTAGGTAGCCTTGTACCTTTCCCATACCCTAGTGATGCGAACCCCAACCAATATGCTTTGAGACCCAACACCTTTACGCATGATATGCGACCCCTTGGAAAGCCAAATCAGATTTGAAACAAGAAACCTTGACCCAATAGCAACCTGTGCTAGAGAACTTTGGTATAATTGAAGAACGCTACAAAGGGATTAGCTTTGATAAGTTTTAAACGATTCTAGCAAGAACAAAAACTGAGAGAATTTTCTCACAAAATTTATATTAAACAAAATCTGAAGTCTTTTTACATAAATAGCTAGGTATTTATAATGACTAGCTTACTTGAAAACTCTAACTTTAACTTCCTAGATAAGATAAATTTTCTAAATAAGGATAATCTTCCTAGATAAGGATTATAATGACTAGCTTATATGAAAATCCTAACTTTAACTTCCTAGATAAGGATAATCTTCCTAGATAAGGATAACCTTCCTAGATAAGGATAACCTTATAAATAAGATAAAAATAAAATCTAAATTATTTTTGGGCTATAAATTAATACAAAACAGGCTCAAAACTCACTAATATACTTAATTTTAATATAATTATATAACCCATAAATATATTATACTAAAAATAATTAGATAAAGATTGATCAAAATCTAATGTGTACAGGACCCTACTTGGAATCATATCATTCCCCCCTTTTTTGAGAAATGATTCGTCCTCGAATCATGTGCCATGGTATCATTGAAATTCGAAACTTCTCTTGCAAGTGTCATTCTTCCTTTGTTGGAGAAAACTCGACCTCTAACTTTGAAGAGTTGAAGTAGTAAGAACATTACACAAATTAGCCAACTTCCTTCCTTGATGACTTGTAGGAATAGAATCTATAAATCTTTTATAGGAAAATCAAAGATATCATGAGGTAAAACAAAATTCACTGCATTTTCCTTTATTCCTTCATCTTCTTGAACGTCTACATGAATCACATCTTTTTCTTGCTCTAAGATTTCTTAATGAGTTTCAAATAGTGGAATTTCTTCATGAATAACAATTTCTATTGATGGTGTCTCGTTTTCTTTTTTCATTGTCCCTTCCACCCAATCAGTTTCACAATTGACTTCGATGGGGTAGATTATTATGTTTTCAACCTCACCATTCTCAATCTCATTTTTAGGTTGCTCTGTTAATGATATTGATGCAACTTTCTCTTCAGCTTTCCTTCTTTGACGTTTAGCTCTTTGCTCGGCTTTCCACCTCTCACGTTCATCATTAGTTTCCTCAAAAACTCTTTTATAGTATTCCTTGAGCATCTCCTCTTTAAATTTCATTATTTTCCTTGGTGTTTTTGGAGTATTTGGATTTTGCCTCTTTGAGAACGAACCTTTTAGCCTCTCCATTCCATCTCTCTACTTTCTAAAGTGCAAGTTCATGGCTTGAAAGTGTTTTTCAAAGGCCTCCAATTTAGAGGCAATGTCAATTGCTTGAGTGTCCTTAGTTTTGCTATTCAATTTTATTAGCTCACTTCACTCCCTTAATGTTTCATATTGAGAACATTCAAGTTCACTCGTGTCTTTTTTTTATAAATAATTTATGATAACAAACGAAAAGGTAAGAAAAAGATACGGAAACAAATAGAAACAGAAAACAAATTAAGGTAACAAACGAAAAAGTACAAACATATACGGAAACAAATAGAAAAACAAATCAAGGAAAATTATTATTATTATTTTTTTTTAGCACTCAAACAGAAAAGGTATAAACTCAAACGAAGACAATGAAATTGAATTTTTTTTTGTTTCTTTTCTAATTTTAATTTAAAGTAAAAACAAACAAATTTATGACTTAAATAAGTAAGAGACACAAAACGAAAAAAAGAAGAAGAACAAATACAAACGAAAAGGAACGGAAGAAACGGAAAGAAACGAAAACAAGAAAACGTAGTAACAAGGTAAAATAAAGATAAGCAAATCTGATTTAGAGCCTAAGCTCTGATACCAAACTGATGCGAACCCCAAACGACTTGCTCTGAGACCCAATACCTTTACGCGTGGTATGCGACCCCTTGGAAAGCCAAATCAGATTCGAACAAGAAACCTTGACCCAATAGCAACGTGTGCTAGAGAACCTTGGTATAATTGATGAACGCCACAAAGTGGTTAGTTTTGACAAGTTCAAAACGATTCTTAGCAAGAACCAAAATTGAGAGAATTTTCTCACAAAATTTATATTAATTAAAATCTGAAGTCTTTTTACATAAATAGCTAGGTATTTATAATGACTAGGTTACATGAAAATCCTAACTTTAACTTCCTAGATAAGATAAATTTTATAAATAAGAATAACCTTCCTAGATAAGGATAACCTTTCTAGATAAGGATAATCTTACTAGATAAGGATAAACTTCTAAATAAAATAAAAATAAAATCTAAATTAGTTTTGGGCTATAAATTAATACAAAATAGGCCCAAAACTCACTAATATACTTAATTTTAATATAATTATACAACCCATATATATATTACACTAAAACTAATTAAATAAAGATTGATAAAAATCTAATGTGTACAGGACCCTACTTGGAATCATATCACCTAGAACCGTCACATTTCCTGAAATTGGGATGTGACACTTTCCTTTCCCTTTAGCCCACTTAACACTCTCATTCTCCTCAACATTCAAATTTTCTTCTTTTGCTATCTCAATAATAGACTTATCACCACTACTATATTTCACTCTTCTTTTAACAACCCATTTGCTAGACCTTAAATTCAAAACCCCTAAAAAATTACCACCAATATCATTACCTTTCGCATTACCTCCATTAACAATTTGATCCATCAGAGAAACCACATTTAGCTCCTCAATCTTTTCCTTCTCTTCAATCGAGCGAATGTTGACGACACTCTTCCTCTTAAAGGACCCATTTTGAACGAAATAATCGCATGGAGCTGATTTGGAAGTGAGATGTAGGCTCCATCTCCGGGAGGCTGAATCAGAGCCCAACTGATGATTTTTCAAGTTTGAGGAAAATGAGGGCGATGACTGGCGAGTGGAAGGCTCACGGATCTCATTAAGAGTGACAGGTTCTGGAGTGGAGCATTTAGTTAAAGATTTAGGAGTGGGTTTGAAAGGATGTATTTTACGATTTCTAAGGACAACCATAGTGATGGAAGAAATGGAGGGTAGTCAAAAATAAAGCAACAAAGAAAGTAGATGGAGGAGGGGCTTGGCCACAGAGCCGTGTGGGCTTGACTCTTCAGCTGCTTTGATGGACAATAATTTAGGATTTAGATTGGGATGTGTCTTTTTGTATAAGGTGTAATTACCATAAGATTATTTTAATTTTTTTGCATGTACCTTATGATGTAGCATGCTAATGTGGATGACCAAATGAGTCGCACAGTGTTGATTATACACTCAGGTGAGCTACAACTGATCAAAAACACCACATTGAAATATTATTGTAAAATTCAGACACTTAATTTTAAAAAAAAATTATTTAGACACCAAAATATTAAGATTTTTTTGTTATTTTTGTATGTTTTTGTAATTAATAAATATATATTTTTTATTTCTATTAATTTTATTTTAATTTATAAATTTAGCTATAATAGGATAATTCAATAATAGTCTGAACTAAACTTTAAGAATTAAATGCTAAAAAAAACTATGGATACAAAAAATATTTAAATATGTAAGATAAATATAAAAAATTTTAAAATTTTAAGTATTATTATTATATTAAAAATATTTATTTATATTTAAATATATTAATATTGTAACACTCGCATTTTTAAATTATTTTTAAAATTTTATTTTATCGAAAAATAATAATATTTAAAGGTATAAAACTATTTACGTGTTTATATTATTTTATTCTAAAAAATAATTATTTATTTAAAAGTAAAGAAAAATATTTACTTTCAAGATTTGATTTTGAATTTCTACACTTCAAATTTTTTTGTATTATTTTATTATTGTAAAATTATTTATGAATTTATTATTTAGTTAGTCGAAAAATTATTTTAACTATTTAAATAATTATTTATTAATTTATTACTTATTAAACTAAAATTATTGCATTAATTAATTAGATATGATCTAATTTTGTATTTGTTTATTTATTTTGTTAATTAAATTAGATATTTTAATTATTAATTAGAAATTTTATTAGTATTTTGATTTATTAGAATTTATTTATTTATTAAGTTAAATATTTGTTATATTATTATTATTATTATTATTATTAATTAATATATTGTTTTGGGAGAAAATATAGAGAAATTTAGTTAAAAAATTTTAAAAGTTTAAATTATATATATATATATATATATATATATATATATATATATATATATATATATATATATATATATGTGTAAATATAAAAAAAGGCTTATGGTTAGAGTTATTTATAATTCGAGATACGTGGTACGTTTTTTAATAAAAAAAAATGTGATTGAACTCGAGATATGTGGTTGGTTCTTTAACAAAAAAAAAAATTGCTATTTCTGCTGTTAGCAATGAGAGGTATAGAGCACTAACATCATAAGTGGGTAACTACGTAGTGCCAACTAATTCATTTTTAATTCTGAAAAATATTAATAATTAATAATTTTGAAAAATTTTACATTTTTATTTTTATTTTTAAAATATTTATAATTTCTAAATTTATTTTCTTTTAAAAAGTATTAATTTTCAATATTTTATTTTATTCTTAAAATTTTAAATTTAAATATTTTGAAGATAATTAATTTTAATTTTAATTTTTAAAATATTTAAAATTTTCAAATATTATAATTTTAAAATTTCAATTTTATTTTATTTTCAAAATTATTATTTTTAAATATTTTATTTTATTATTAAAATTAAAAATTAAAATTAAAAAAATTTCAATTTTTATTTTAATTTTAAATTTTTAAATTTATTTTCTTTTAAAAATTATTAATTTTTAATATTTTGTTTAGTTTAAAAATTATAAATCTAAATATATCAAAAATTTCTTAATTTTAATTTTAAGATATTTATAATTTTAAAATTTAAAATATTCATAATTTTTAAAATTAAAATTTAAAACTTTTAAAATTAATAATTTTTAATATATTTTTAAAAAATATTAAAATGCCATGGATAAATCCACTTGGTGTTTTCCAGAATGAAAAATGGATTAGTTAGCGTCACATAAACACCCACTAATGGTGTTAGTGCTCTGTACCTCTAATTACTAACAGCAAAAATCACTGTTGGACGGAGGCCTGAAGGGCCAAGTCCAGCATCCTGCCGCCGCGTGCATTCGAAACGAGGAGCTGGCTGCTACACAAGTATAAGGAAATAAAGTTGCGCCTCTATTAACAACTATAGTTTTTGGCATAGTGATACAATTGGTATTAGAGCAGGTCACAGGTTCGAATCCCCTGAAAGGCATACTGTTGCTAGCAGGTATTGGGGGGGATTGTTGGGCGGAGGCCTGAAGGGCCAAGTGCAGCATCCTATCACCACGTGCATTCGAAACATGGTGTTGGCTGCTACGCAAGTATAAGGAAATAAAGTTGCGCCTCTGCTAATAACTATAGTTTTTAGCGTAGTGGTAAGTGCTTGATCCTAACAATCACATACCTATTTTTGTCAAAAAATGAACCACGTACCTCGAATTGTAAATGACCCTAACCACATGCTTGTTTTTTGTACTTATCTCTCTCTCTCTCTCTCTCTCTCTCTCTCTCTCTCTCTCTCTCTCTCTCTCTCTCTCTATATATATATATATATATATATATATATATATAAGAAGTGAAAAGAAAGAAAGGAATGAAAAAGGGAAGGAGAGAGAGACGAGTGAGTGAGAGGGAGATAGATGACAATCAATCAGAAGAGAGAGAGAGAGAAGGTTGTCACGTCAGAAATCAGCCTTCCAGTAGTCGAAATCGAACATGCTCCCCACCACGGAGAAGCGCAGCCGTTGATCATTCATCCGCGAGAAGTTCGTCGTGCTCCGGCTTCTAGAGCGCCGCCACGCGTCCCCAAAGCTCACCTTTAACCGAATCGTTTATAGGCTGATTTTGGCTGTTTTCAGTGATTTTTCTAGGCATTTTTATATTTTCAAACTCCTCATTTCATGGGCTTTTCATGAGTACTAATTTTACCCCCTAATTAGTAATGACAAAAATTACATACCTATTTTTGTCAAAAAATAAATCACATATCTCGAATTATAAATGACTCTAACCACATGCTTATTTTTTGTACGTATATATATATATATAGAAGAAGAAAAAAATAAAGAAAGGAAAGAAAAAATAGGAAGAGAGAGACCGGCGAGGGAGAGGGAGAGAGGTGACAATCAACCGAGAGAGAGAGAGAGAGAGAGAGAGAGAGAGAGAGAGAGAGAGAGATAAAAGAGGTTGTCATGTCAAAAATCGGCTTTCCAGTAGTCAGAATCGAACATATACCCCCACCACGGAAAAGCTTAGCCACCAATCATTCATCCGCCATAAGTTCGCCGTGTTCCGGCCTCTATAGCTCCGCCGGAGCTCACCTCCGGTCGAATGTTTTCTAAGCTAATTCTGGCCGTTTTTAGTGGTTTTTATAGGTATTTATGTATTTTCAGACTCCTCATTTCATGAGCTTTTCGTGGGTGCTAATTTTATCCCGATCGAAGACCTAAATCAAGACTGAAAATGGGACATGCGTGTGATTTTTTGATAATTTCGAGTAATTATATTTTTAATTATTCTAAAAAATTTATTAATTATTTGAAATATATTTAGAGATTAATTTGCAAAAATAGTTGAATATTTATACTGATATTGGATTATTTAATCAGTGAAAAATTGATAACTGTGTTTTATTTGAATGTAAAAAATTAAGATAAATTAATTATATTAATTTGAAGTTCTTATGAGAATTATTTAGATGATGTTTGTGAAATTTAAGTGCCGAAAAATTAATTTATTGTGGAGTAAATTAATTAAGACGGTAGTTAAATTAGATGAATCAATTAATTTAGATTGAATTTAATTGTTAAAGTTGAATAAATAAATTATCGGGTTAATAGATTAATGATGTATATACTTTAAGAAAATTAGTTAATGAAATATTAATTTTGGTATATTAATTATTGAGGTTTTATTTAATTAAATTATTGAAGAATATTATTTGGAGTTTGATTAATAATTTATTTGGATGATAAATTAATCATAATGATTAGAGATGATATTTTAGAGGATTAAATATTAAAGTATTAATTACAATAGAATTATTATTGTGGATTTGAAGCGAAGAATTATTTTATCAAATTATTTATGGGTTATTTTAAAATTTTATTTTAGAGTTTCGAATAATTAGTGAAATAATTAATTGGAGTTAAAATAAATTATTGAAACTTGATGGACAATATGTTTGAGTAATATTTAGTTATAGTAGAATTATTATTATTAATTATTGATTAAGAATTAGGTAAATAATTGTTTTATGGAATTGGTTGGAGTTTGGCATTAAGTATTAAATTTCAGAGTAATTATTGAATTATTGGTTAAATGAATTATTCAATGAAATGATTATTAGTGAGTGAAATTAAGTATTAGTATTTAGATATTAGTAATGAGTAAATATTTTGAGATATTTATAAAATCTAGATGAATAATTTAAATTATTTCAAAATTATTATTATTTATGGAGTCTCATAGATTAAAGAATTGAAATTAATTAGAGATCAATACTGGTTATTATTTTTATGGAATAATTAATGAAACTAGATTGGATATTTATTGGATTGTTATAAATAACTAATCAATTAATTGGATCATATAATTGAGGGGTCAATTTATAAAAGATATTTGTTATTGAGTTGAAAACTCATGAGTTAATTGATTTGATGGTATTGGATGTGATATATTTATTAGAAGTATTGTTATTTTTGTTTCAGAAGGCTAAGTCTTATTTTAGGAAAAATTTTATCGAAATTTCGATAATTTCCTAAAAAATTATATTTTATTATTATTATTTTTGAATCGGTATTTGAATAGTATTCTAATAATTCTCATATTCAGTTTAATGTTTCATGTATCTTTTTTGCAGTCAATCAAAGGGCACTCCAAGAAAAGCTTGTTGGGTTAACGGTCGTCAAATTTGTGAGTAATACTTTATACTATATTATTATGTTTCATGCATATGCATTTAATTATGTGAATATATATTTATATGTATAATTATGTATTAATATTATTAATTGGATAGGGACATGTGCGGGTATATGATTTATTATTATTATTTATATTGCATATTACGTGTGGTTGCTGGATGAGATTAGGATGACGTAGGGTCACATAAAATTTAGAGTATAGATATGGTTATGAGTATGATTATGATTTGATAAGCTTAATATGATGAGTTATGACTGGCGTAATGATAGGGCTTGCTCATCATTGACGCTACTTGTCATTCAGGTTACAGCTGCTTAGCTATGGTTGTGACGGCAAAACTCTATGGATTGGATTAAGAGACAGTTTGGATTAAAAGAGCCAAATAGGGGGGATCAGCTCCTCACACTGTGGTTTAACATGGTTCATGTTGACTAATTTTTATCTTTGTTTGATTATGTGCTTATTTATCTGTATGGCACACTGTATAAATATTTCCTTAATTATATAGTTAGATGACACCGGATAAGTATATTATATAATATCATTCACTGAGTCGAATGTTTATTCCTATTCATTTATTTTTCTCAGTCGCAGGTGAGCGTCAACTCGATTTTTATTGAGTCGATTCTGCTATTGTTCCTTTAGCAGTAAAAATTATTTAATTATTTTATTTTCATATTGTATTCTTTATCTAGAGCTTCACATTGTTATATATGTATTGGTTTTGTTGTCCTATTTTAATTTTTTGAAAATTTGAGTTGTTTAAATATGAGATAACTGGATTTTCTTGTTTGAGTGACGACCTGTAAGTAGAATTATTTTTTTATGATAATAAATTTGATATAATGGATGTGAAAGTCCTGATAGGAAATGATTTTATTATTGTTCAGATTCTGCTTAATAGGTGGACCATAACCCTAATTTATTGACAATTACAATTATCATTTTAACAATTTTATTGTTTAGTGGATGGTCAAATTAACTACGGGTTCAGGTAACTTTATACTTACCAATTTTTTAGTGTTGATCACTTATTATTGGATTCAGGGTATGACAAATATATTGATAATAAATAAAATCTTAAAATTTAGAGCAATTTATATATATTTTAAGAAAAAATGATGAAATATAATGTAATAGATTAAGTTTTAAAAATTTGAAGGAGATAAATATATATATTTAAAAAAATATATTATCTAAAATAAAAATTTATGAAAAAATAAAAATAAAATTTAATTTTTAAAAAGTTTGGGAATCAATATAATATTTAAAAATTTTAAGAGATTAATATAATATATTTTTAAAAGTATGTTAATAATATATAGATATAAAAATTAAATTTAAAAAGCTTAATAACCATGCAACCCAAATTATGAAGTAGTTTCGTCCCCAACTAAAATCAATATGTATATTTATCAAGATTAAATTTTTATTTCGGACGAATTTAATTTTATATTATCTTTATTCGAGTTAAAGTTATCTCTAAAATAAATTCAATAATGCACTCTTCATATTTAGCTTATGCGTTCAATAATTATCTCTTAAATGCTATTAAAAAAATAAACTCTTTTATATATGTTTGCATCATATGATTAGATGTAGAAGAACTATTTCTAATCAACTCCTTTTATAAAATGCAAGCCAATGGCAGCCTTAGAATAATTGATGAAATCTGCAAATATTCTTCAACTAATAACTCCATTTATTTTATTTTTTTTCATGGTCAGATTTGGACTACAAATAAAAATTGCAGTTGGCTGGCTAATTTTG
Organism: Aleurites moluccanus; assembly: GCA_948193065.1. Lineage (NCBI taxonomy): Eukaryota > Viridiplantae > Streptophyta > Magnoliopsida > Malpighiales > Euphorbiaceae > Aleurites > Aleurites moluccanus. The sequence goes on along the minus strand of CANXYC010420145.1, from coordinate 1,639 downwards.
CTTAGGACCTTATGATTCTCACTAAAATTAATAAATTAACCCCTAAAATGATTTTTTCTTTTAAAATATATGTTAATTAATAATTTACTTAATACATACCTATCTAAGCCAAGGAGATTAGATATAGACTAGAAAATTAAGTTGATGAATTTATGCATGTGTAGCAGACAAAGAGGCAAGTGATTAAGACCAAGTCTTTTTCTAGTTTACTACACCAAATAAATGCATCATTTACATGTTTGTTTTATTCTAATACTAATATTTGTCTTTTGGTTTTATTGTCCTTAAACCTTAATTTTCTATTATTGACTTGTTCTTTGCTAACTTTTAAATCCATCTTTGTATATGCATTTATTATAACAAAATAGTGTTGAATTAGAAATATGGGCCAAATTGGGCTCAACCAAACAATAAACTCCTAAGTATCCAAGTTACATAGCATAATAATTTAACTAATTATAATAAGGTATTAAAATTGTGTTTGGATGTATTTAGATTTAAAATTTTATATTTTAAATTTATAAATTTATAAATATTTTATTTGGAGAGTGTAAAGAATTTGAAATTTTAGATTTAAAAGTTAAAAAAATAAAGATTTTAAGTTAAAAATGGAGATAATAGATTTAAAATTATTAGGCAAAAAAAGAATATTTGAAATATTATATTTTTTAATTATTAAATTTTACTTATTATTTGAATTAAATTTAAATTCATTCAATTTTAATAAACCAAATAAAGAATTTATTCTAAATATAATTTTAAGGTCAAAATTCTTATTTTCCATATAAAAATATTTTCGTTTTTACCTTACTTTCCCAACAAATAGAAAGCAGTAGTGAAACAAAGGAAAACCCTTAATTTACAAGAGTTTGGAAAACTAGATCTAGTAATATTAAAGGTAAGAAAAGAAATAAAGAAAATAAAGAAAGAAAGAAAGGCGACGGCAATTGAATTATTGCGAACATAAATCAACTAAAAGTGCAAAAAATGTCATTTGCTAAAAAAAGCGAGTATAGATTTATATGGAGAATATACAATAACTACCAATCTTGTCACTCAAATAACCGATAAAAATAGGATATTAGAGAATAAAAAATTTAATAGGTATTGAATCGATTAAATTAAAATAAAATTAAAAATAATTAAATTTAATATTATATAATAAAATAAATCATACATTAATTTATTTTTTTTATTATATAATAGAAAAATAATTTAATTAAAATTAAAATAATAATATAATAATAATTAATTATTATAAAAATAAAAATTATCATAATTAATTTTAAAAAAAAATTCAAAAATATTTTTTTTATATCATATATTATTATATGAAAAAATTTAACTCATGTATCATACTAATTATTCTCTAATTTTTTTAATATTTAGATAATTTTACCATTAAAAAAATTTAACAAATATTAAATTATAATTAAATTAAATATATAATAAATATAACATATATTATAATAATATTACATTTTAAAAACATGATAAATAAAATATATTTATATAAAGTAAATAAATTAATACACAATAGTTAATAAATATATTAAATAATAATTAAAATAAAATTTCAAATCACAAATATATATATATATATATATATATATATATATATATATATATATATATATAT
>CANXYC010420059.1:0-17398 GCA_948193065.1 Aleurites moluccanus | reverse complement strand
AAATCTAATTAAGGAGAACGTCAAGATTGGATGATTGCCTATTGATGAAATCTTAACCCTGATTTTTACAAATCATATTTTCTCTTTCAAGTTTATTATCTTACTTTTATTTTTACATTGTTTGCTAAATATTCAACCAACCTTATTCTTTTCCAAATAATAGCAATAATTAGGAGTGATTCGTTGATATCCCCTTCCTCGTGGGATCGATACTTACTTATCACTATTACTTGCCACGCGACCTGTATACTTGCAGTACCGCAAAGTCGCAACAGGCATAACTCACCCTTCTTGCGAAGGGGATTTGGTTTGATAAAGAGTTTAGACTTCATGCATATTTTAGGATGAAGTTAGGGGAATGAGAAATTTGGAATGCCCTGAATTGGATGGATTTGGATTAAGGGATTTATTATACCTTTGGTAGAGGCGGTCATAGGGTTTTTTTTTTTTTTATCTAATTAGAGTTTTTGTATTGGTTTTGGTTTAAGAAAGCAAATTAATTTAAAGTGAATTAATTTGAGAGTCTATTTGCTTATAATTCAATGAGAATTAAAAAAAAATTTAGTTCGAATCCAAAGAGGATTAAACCTTGCTTGTTATATTAAACTCAAAGAGAGTTAATTAGGATTTGATTATTTTTAATTAATTCTTTTTTTTTGGATTTTCATTTAATTCAAAGGGAAATTAGGGTTGGGAGAGTCTCAAAGAGAGAGGAAATGGTGGGTGTGAGTAGTGGAAGAAATGCTAGAAGCAGGAGTTAATAATAGGAGAGCAAAAAGGAAAAATGGGATTTTAGATGGTGGATCCATCGGGACAAGGGGCGGATCCACCGTGAACATATGATGGCATCGCGGTCAGGCGTTGGTAGTGCCACATATAAAGAATGGCGGCACCAGCCACCAAGGCTGGCAGCTCATAGCAAGCTTGGGCATTTTGGACTATTTTCGCGTCTTTCGAGTCCTAAGGGATTTTGTTTGGTCTGATATGAGTCTGACTATATACCGGGAGTACTTTGAAGGTTCTGACAAGCCTGGTTGCTTCACAAATAGCCTGATACTTGCTTCAGATCTTGCAAAAGTCTAGTTATACATAATGAGCAAGTTCATACTATCCATAATACAATTATATTTCTTTGTCTTTTAGACCTATAAAATAAAGTATGATTCATCCCTTGTTTGGTACCCAAAATTCTTTGGATCCATACATGCTAGCGTACTTGAGAACTCTTACATTCTCATTAATTAGGATTGATACTTTTGGAACCTATACCCTTTCGATGGAGTAAGGTCTCCTATAATTAATGAGACATATATGTATAGTATGACCATAATACTAGCAATAATTAAATTTTACAATCCTTCTAGGATTTACAACCTTCTTTTCAAAAAAGGTGTTGACTTTATTTACTTTTAAATTTGTATGGTATCCTAATTTGGCTTTATCAAAAACTGTTCTTTATGAATCTAGAGTTTTGCTTCTTTGGGTGAACTTGTTTAGAAACTCGTTTGAATTTTTAAGCTCACTCTTGACCCTTTCATGGTCATATAAAAGTTTTGAATAGTAATTCTTCAAATTGATAACTTGAGTTGAAAGGTTTTTTTTTTTCTCAATGTCAAAATTTAAATTTTCTTACTATAAAGTATCCTCAAATTCAATTTTCAATTTGCATAAGTTCTTCTTTAAAACTTTGTTTTCTTTTGAAATACATAAAAAAATTTCCATTAATTCATTAAAAGCACATTCTAACTCATGAAGAGTGTAAGGTTCATAATTTACCTCAAGAAGAACTTCATTTGTTACATAGGTTAATCTTCTCTTCTTCTTCCTCATCGATGGAATCATCATCACTTGAAGTGTCACTCCCACTCCAAGCCACATATGTTTTGTTCTTCTTTCTAAATCTCTTCTCTTTCTTTTCATTCTCCTTCTTATGTTTTAAGTAAGGGCAATCCAACTTCATATCTATAGGCTTTTTGCATTCAAAATAAATAATTTCAGCCTTTTTGTCATACAATTACTTCTTTTATTTGAAGTTTCTTCTTTTGAATTTATCTCTTGACAAAAATTTTCCAAGCTTTCGTGAGAGTAGAGAAATCTCATCTTCTTTTTCTTCTTTACTAGAAGAATCATCATTCTTTTCAACCATTATTTTTACATAATTCCTTTTTCTTTCTTGGAAGGCTTTTCTTCTACTTTATCCCTTGTGGACTCTCTATTAGTTAGCTTCAACTCAAATGTCATGAGATTTCCAATCAAGTCTTCAAGAGTCAAGGAACTCAAGTTATTTGGTTTTTCAATTGCATTTGCCTTAGCATCAAACCTTACTGGAAGTAATTGCAAGAGCTTAGTAATGAGCTTCTTTTGAGTGAATGTCTTATCAAGGCCCTTCAAGTCATTCACAATTGTAGTGAATCATTTGTACATGTCACTAACAATTTTATCTTTCTTTATAGTGAAATTTTCAAAACTTAAAGTAAGCATGTTTATCTTAGTTTTTTTGACTTGATTTGTGCCCTCATAAGTAACTCTAAGCACATCTCATATTTCCTTTATCGAATCACAAGATAAAACTCTATTGAATTTGGTAGCATCAAGAGAGCAAAATAAGAGATCCATAGATTTGAAATTATTTGCTATTTTTCTTTTGTCTTCAATTATAAATGCTAAATATTCCTTAGGAGTAGTTGAACTTTCAATCATAGGAACATAAGATCCTTTCTCTATCACTTCCCAAAGCTCACATACTTTAGAATAAATATGAACTATCATTCTCACTTTTCATTGATTGTAGTTGACTCCATTAAATAGTGGTGATCTTCTAGAGCATTATCCTTCATAAAAAATGAAAATAGATGTGGAAGTTCCTGCTATAAAAATAAATCGTAAGCTCTAAAAATCATAAGATTTTATATTAGATGCTCTCGAAGTGTCTGTAGTACAATCCTCAGATGTTCTGAATGTTCCTCCTCACTCCTGGAATAGATAAGAATGTCATCTATGAACACTATGATAAACTTATCCAAGAATGGCTTAAACACCTTATTCATTATATTCATAAATGCAGCCAATGCATTAGTCAACCCAAATGGCAACACCAAAAACTCATAATGTCCATATTGGGTCCTGAAAGCAATCTTGGGTACATCCCTCTTCTTGATTCTCTACTAGTGATACCCAGATTTCATATCAATCTTAGAGAAATGACTGCCACCCTTCAACTAATCAAACATATCATCAATCAGTGGCAACAAATATTTGTTCTTTATTGTTACCTTATTTAGCTACCTGTAGTCAATACACATCCTCAGAGAACCATCCTTCTTTTTCACAAACAACACTAGAGCACCTCACGGAGAACTGCTCGGTCTAATAAATCCTCTATCCAATAACTCTTGCAATTGCACCTTTAACTCTTTCAATTCTTGTTGGTGCCATTCTGTATGGAGGAATGGATATCATATCGATACCTGAATACACCTCAATCTCAAACTCTATCTCCTTATCTGGGGCTAATCCTGGCACTTCATTAGGGAAGACATCAGGAAATTCCTGGACTACTGGTATCTGATCAATCCCTGCTGAAGTCTTCTGCACATCTAGCAAATGAGACAAGAATGTTGAACAACCCTTTCCTATCATCCTTCTAGCTTGGATAGCAGAAACAAAACTAATTATAGATTGAATTCAAACTTTAGCTGCCCCTAAGGCTAAAATTTAACCCTCTTCTCATAATAGTCAATAACCGCACGATGTGTCGTTAGCCAATCCATATCAAGTATCACATCAAGCTCTAACACAGGTAGTTTTATTAAATCAGCACGCAAAATATTATCATCAATTTTAATCACACAACCTAGGTAAAAATAATTCACTTCTATACTTTCCCCCATAGGTGTAGTTATCTCTAGTGGCACACTCAATAATTGTATATCTTTATTCAACTTAGGTGCAAACAGTGGTGAGACAAAAGAATGTGTAGCACTAGAGTCAAACAATGCATCTATTATCTCATTTTGTATAAGAATCATACCTGTGACCACATTATCATATCTTTGTCCCTCTTGAGCATTAACAACAAAAACTCGCCTTTGACTTCTGCTTGCTAGGGCCTGACTGCTGCTCAGTGTCTGTCCTCTGCCTCTACTCCTACTAGGAGGCTCTCTAGCAATATTCTGACTCATTTGAACAATAGGCTGGGACATTATAGCAGATGGCTACTGATCGCCCTATAAAGGACATCTACTAATAAAATGACCATGCTGCCCATATTTCAGGCAAGCACCTGTCTGTCATTGACACTCTCCTTCGTGCCTTCTACCACAAAAATTGCAAATAGGCACACTGGGCATCAGTGTAACAGGTCTAGAAGAACCCTGTGAATAAGCTGGTACAAACTGCACTGAAGGTCCCCTACTCTGTGTCCTCCTTCTCTGACTGTCCTACGGAGGTCTCTGATCAAACTTGGGCACTGGCTCAACCTGCCTAGGCTAGGAGCTGTTCTCCCTTTTTTTACCCTATGATCTGAGTCCTCCCTTCCTTTTTTGATCTCTCTTGGCTCTCTCTGACTTGTACTTTTCCTTCATCTAATTGGCCTTGTCAATGATAGTAGTCAGAGATGTAAACTTTATAGCAAGCAAGGCATTATGAAGTGAGGCATGCAAACCCCTCATGAATCTGCCGATCAAATTTGCCTCAATAGGAGCAATCTGTGTGGTATATCTGCTCAATCTAATGAACTCCTCAGCATACTCCTCCATTGTCCTACTACCCTACTCAAGCTGCTCAAACTGTATCAAATTCCTGGTTTTCACCCCTTCTGTCAAAAACTCATCAATCAGCCCCTGTCTAAACTCTTCCTAAATAGAAGGATAATCACCATACAATCTGGGCACCATACATTGAGAAAACCAAGTCCAGGCTTTCCCCTTCAGCAATAACCCAACTAGCTCCACTGCCCCGATATCATAACAAGGTAGTCTCCTAACTACCTTCTCAATCTGCTCAAGAAAATCAATTGGCTCATCACCTCTATCCCCCCTGAACTCTGGCAGATTAATCTTCAGAAAGCTAAACATAGTAACTCCATCCTCATCAATAACTTGTCAGGCTCTCCAGGAACTACAGCTGGCTGCACAGGAGCTGGAGCAGGAACTGCTGGTGCAACGGGAGGTGGCATTGCTACTAATGCTGAAGGTGGCGGCATATTCTGTCATTCCAGCCTCAATTCTGCTAATTCCCGATGCAACTCCATCATCCCCTGCATCATCTCCATCCTCCAGGCGTCATCATTCCTCTCTGTCTCCTCTGTCATCCGTCAGGATCTGAAAGGTCCCTCTGAAAATTCCCTGACAAGAAATTCATGAGAGGCTACCTCTGCCTCTCTGGTATCCCTATCTCAGTCATTCGACATCTCTATCAACTATTAAAAAATAGAACAACGTACTCAGTACATTATAGAAACGCGGAATACTCATACATACTCGATGAATACAACAAAAGACGATATAGAAATTCCTATGCTCCATGGTTTACTTAACTCTACCCATACTGTACCTAGTTATTATTCCTCTATAACTTATGCTCTGATACCACCTCTGTCACGTCCCGATTTCGAAACATGATGGTCCTAGGATATGAAAGATGCCAGAGGCGACCGGCACCCGTAGAACCCAGTATCACATACAATTAACAGTAAAGACTGGAATATTAATAAATAATAGGCAGATGAACAAATAATATCAATCTGCTCAACAATATCTTAATACATAATCAAATTACAATAGATGACTGTAGAGTCAATAATCAGGTTAATGAAAAATATATCACATGGATAACACAGATAAAGGACCATGAAATGCATATCACATTTATCCATCATGTATCAATAAACATAAGACTGATCAAGTCTTATGGCTAGAACTGTTAACCCTTCTAAGCTAGGGTATCATTATACAATGTGCACATTGCCGATAGTATGTACCCACTACCCTGTCGGAGAGGCAGCTCTGTCAAATCTCATCAAAGTCAATAAAAGTGTGGAACAAATCAATAGACATCAATATACAATAACAATCTTATCAAGTAGCAGTAACTCGTGAATTTAATCAAACGAGACTGCGATTTAGCAATGGATAAGCAATATAAGAAGCAATTAACAATGGTATTACAATTAGCAATTAACAATGAAATGAATCAAAAGTTAGACAAAACAAGTCAAGAAATTAGCTCAATTGGCATGCCAATATTGCTAGTGATGATGACATTCAAATAGTAGGCTTATGGAAGAAATCAATGGTAGGCTTATGGATTTTAAACTAGGCATTTCATCGAACACTTGGTGTGCAACAATGGAATGACAAATTAGCTAGGTTATGGTGCAACACTAACATTACCCATACAATAAACAATCAACAATTACCTTATAAGATAGGCAACACAACAAACACCAATTTGTCAACAATAAACACAACTAAAAGGATCAAAATGGCATAGAAAATCAAAGGAAAACAAAGCAAAAATTCAAGGTAAATATGGCTATCATGGTTCGACCAAGATGGGTCAATCAAGGATAGTTTCCAAACAACATTTTAACACATTAGGCATAATAATTGATGCGTATTTAACTCACCTAATATTCCAAATAAGCTAGCAAAATTGATTTGCCACCAACTCCTTCAAAGTAGGCAATATCGGCAATCTTCCATTTCTTGATTTTCAACACCAAACCAACCACAAATAATTCATCCATTATCCTCCAATTAACATATTCTAAGCTTAATTAACATTAACTAACACTAAATCAAAGATTCAAATCATACAACTTTGAATTAGGGTTTCAATTTGGGGGAAAACTCATCAAATGCATCAATTGATGCCATTAAACACAAAATCCATCTATTTTATCATCTAATACTCCTAAATCAATCATAAAACTAAACAAATCACTTCAGTACCTTGCAATGGTGAGTGGGCCGAAATTCCAAAGGTAGTAGTTCTTGAAATTCTTTGATTTTCCAAGCAAATTAAGGTTGGAAATGGAAGAATCAAAGTTGGTTTTCAAGTTTTCTTTAGTTTTTCCATAAGAAAAAGCATGAAAAATGATGGGATAATTAGCAAGGTGGTTCGTCCAAGCTAGATGGAAGGAAAAAGATGACCAAAAATTATCTAAGTGTTGCTTATATAGGTGGATCAAATGAAAAATTATAAATAAGTCCTCAAACTTTCCAATAATCATACTTTGACTCATCTTCTTCTGTAATTTATTCTGACAATTCTGTTAAGAATCAGATTTTGAAGTAGGAACTAAAATGACTTATTTTTATTTGTACTTTATTATAAAAATACTTTCATAGCCATTCTAAAACTCAGATAGTTGATTTCACACTATACCCCTAAAGTTTCACTTTTTTACAACTTTGCCATTACTTAAATTTTTAGTGTTCCTAAATATTTTTCACCTCTTTCTTTTCACCATAATTTCACATATAATTATATGATTCTTTATCCCCTGGTGTGAATTAAAAATTTATTTGTCGACCATACTGCTATTTCCCTGGCAGTGTAATTAACACCGACATTTTCCGGGATAGTATCTCAAATGCATTCTAACTGTGTTTCAAAAATTATTCTTAGTTATTTCAATATTCCCAGACCAATAACTGATTATATTATTCTTTAATTATGGTTGCAATTCCTAGGGTATTACGACCTCCCCCAAGCCAAAAATGGAACTCCGATATGGAAGGACTGTCCAACCACCACTGACCCGACGCACCCGAAGGAATGTATAATCAAACTTCCTCAAAATCAAGTTTATTATTGTGAAACAGACCCATCGGATTGACCCAACCAAAAAATAAATTCCTCTTCTAACCAAACCAAAAATTCTCTCGCAAGAGGGGTGAACCACGCGGATTTTGATTCCCATTCAAAGGGATACATATGTATGCTTTCCAATCGAGCATCAAATCTCAAACTATAAAATTATTTTATTTGCTTCAAATTTGTTCATTCTTGAGGACATGTGACTGTCTTAGAACCTATAAGGGCTAGAGCTAGTACCTAGATCCCTTAAGGGCTATAGTTAATATCCTTAATTATTATTGATGTAATTACTTAATTTCTTTATCGCTTTCCAGTTTATTTACTACTTTCCATATAAATACCATGCTATAAACTAATCATCATGAAAATCATAAATTTAAGTTAGAATTAATTAGAAAGCAAGTCATAATTTCTTAAATCAATAACCTAGTCCCGAACTAAGATCCGTTTGAAGGTCTAGTGCGTTTTATCCTTTGTGGAAATTGAATTGGAGTCATTATCGGATTTTTCCTTATATTTTCTTGGTAAAATAAAATGAAGGTGGCGACTCTCCAAAACTCATTTTCAAAATAGACTTGAACTCAAAATAGGCTTCAAAATAGAAATGAAACAACTTTTTCAATGAATTGCTAAACAGAACTTCAGGTCGGCCAAGTATTTCAGCGATGTGAGATTGAAACTAAAGAAAAGGAACGTCTGCTGGATCTTTATGGCGCTCGGGCGAGGCCTCACAGCTGGTGACTCTAATGGGTACTTGTCATGTTTTCAAAATGAAAAAGAGGACTACAAATTGATTTTGGAAAATAAAACATTTTTCAAAGAAATTTGAAACTTGGCTTTCAAATTAAATCTGACTTTGCATTTCATGCATTACTACATGGACTCTTTGTCCGTTAAATGTTATGAAATTCAGCCTGGGTATAAGTAGCATTTATTTGGCAACTCTCATTGAATATGTTAGGAGATAGCGAAAGTATCCAAACTCACGATAACTTCCTAATTCTTTTAGGGAGGTATGCAGTACCGTTTGACCCACATAAGTGGTTAGGTAAATTACTGCTCCGCAAGACCCTATTATCTAAGCCAACCATCTAGCCTTTATATAATTGACTCTAGAACCTGATTTCTCTTAGGGACTATGTACCATAATAAATCAGATATTATGCTCATGAAACTAATTTTCTAATACATGCATGCACATTATGCAACACATATGTTTATGCATAAACCATGCTCCTATAGGGTTGTGGAACAAGGACCAAGAGTCAGTAGTCAAACCCTAAATAGTCTTCAATAGAGAAAACCCTTAAACAATGAAACGAAACCACTTACAGTACAATCTTGACCTGTACCTTGAACCGGTAAAAAAATTCACATACCTCAAACAGTACAAACCCAACTTGTACCCCCAAATTAGTGAAACTAATCCACTTAGCGGTTATCATATCTAATCCAAACAATGAATATGACCCACTAAATCATTACCATGTCCGCAAATAGTGAACCTGACCCATTAAATTGTTGCCATGTCAGCAGACAATGAACATGACTTACTAAATCATTACTATGTTCGCAAACAGTGAACCTGACCCACTAAGCTGCTATTATGTCCACAAATAGTGAATCAGACCAACTAAACTATTACTAAGTCCACAAGAAATGAGCCTAACCCACTAAACAGTTACCATATCCACAAATAATGAACCTGACCCACTAAGCCATTACTATGTCCTCAAACAGTGAACCTAACTTACTAAGTCATTACCATGTCTGCAAACTGTGAACCTGACCCATTAAACCGTTATCATATCCATAAATAGTGAATCTGACCTACTGAGTTGTTACCATGTCTGTAATAGTGAACTTGACCCACTAAGCCGTTACCATATCCGTAAACAGTGAACCTGACCCACTAAGCCGTTACCATGTTCGTAAATAGTGAACTTGACCTACTAAGTCGTTATCATATTCGTAAATAGTAAACCTAACCTGCTAAACACTTACCATGTTTAACCTATATCTTAAAAAGTAAAATCGGCACATTATCTTGTTTACCCATACCAGTGAATCTGACCCGTTAAATACTTACCTGACTTGTGTCCAAACAGTGAGATAGACCCGCTATCCTACCACTAAATTTACCAAACTGAATTGTCCTTACCTAAACAATGAAACCGACCCACTATTAGATCATTAAATTGATCAGACTGAGTTGTCCTTACCCAAACAGTAAAACTGACCCATTGTTAGACCATTAAATTGACTAAACTAACCTGTCAAATCCAAATAGTGAACCTAACACACTACATAGAAAGCCATGTCGAACCTACGCCCAAATTAACCCATAGATCCAACTCACCAAAATTGTGAATCTGACCCATCTAACTTAGAGGAATCATTTTCTTCAAAAGTCGCTCATACCAAAACCCATACTCAACCATAATAGAACCCACTTGTCACTATGCATAGCAAACCTGTACCTTTTGCTACGAATAACTCATAAACTGCCCATTTCCTTTACCTTTCATGCATGATACTTATGGCATAAGAGACTGACCCTAAAACCATGAACACCCTGCTCACTACCCTCCTCAAGAGGTAAGAAGACAACTTTTGGGCTGTCTTAAAGGTCCAACAGAACATGTTTGTTGAAACCCTGAATAAGCAATGTCAGTCCATCATCTAAGAAGTTAAAGAGATGTTAGAACAAAACCCTGGAACTTCTTCACCTCCTCAAAATAATAACCCATTTACCTCAGCTCCCCCTATTAATGATCTGATAAACAATGGGAGGGCCTTAAAAATGCCCCTGTCCATTATACTGCTCACACCATACCTCCCTCCTCTCTAAATCTATTCAGGAAGGAGATGAACCTATTACAACTAAGGCCTAAAAGTTGATGGAGAAATTTGAGGCCATGGAAAGAACCCTTAAAAATCTAAAGAGACACGACGATATGATAGATATGGAGTCTTTAGACTTGTTCCCTAATGTTAGGCTCCCGTCTAAGTTTAAGATGCCCTTCATAGACAAGTTTGATGGCACCATTTGCCCTAAAATCCATCTAAAAATGTATGTGGGGGCAATGACTCCATTGGGCGTTGACAATAAGCTCCTTGCCTAGTTGTTTCAACAATCTTTAACTGGTGCCGTTGTCAGATGGTTTATCAACCTGGATGTTACTTTCAAGAAAACACGGGACAACATCTATAATGCCTTTGTAAAGTAATAACACTATAACATAGAGGTGGATATTACTTAACGGGACCTTAAGACCACCAAACAACAATCTAGGGAATCATTCTCTACCTTCCTGCCCAGGTGGAGTTCAAAGGATGCCCTGATGATAATCTGGCCCACTAAGTAATAGCAAATAAATATCATTGTCAAGAACCTTCTGCCAATTTACCAAACTCACCTCTAAACACAATATCTCCCGAACTTTAAAGCTCTTGTTGCCATAACCTCCAAGATTGAAGACTTGATCCAAACCGGGAAAATCAATGATGAGTCCTCTACCTCTAACTCCTAATACCAGAGGAATCCCAATACACTCCTAACCATACCACAAACAGTGCCACTAATCAAAAAAGTGGTGAAGTAGCTAACCTCTATACCCACCAACCCATGAGACTTAATAGAAGATCCTTCATAGACCTGGGTCTTCCTTTCATTATTTTTTTACAAGAAAGCCTTAGAAGCTAAGCTGATGAAGTCTCTAGAGCCAAGATCACCACCAAATCCTTTACCAAAGAATTGGGATATGAATGAATACTATAAGTATCACCAATCCAAAGGGCATAAAACCAATGACTGTAAGAATTTGAGGCACAAAATCCAAGATCTCATGGATAGCGAAGACATTCTTCCCCCGATGAGGCAACCAAACATAAGCAATAATATACAATCTTCTGACCACAAGTTTGATACAGTCTCCTTAATTAGGTCAAAATCTACCTATTGTTATGTCCTCGATCTGAATGACTTTATGGAGGAAATTGATGCCATAACCAAAAGTGGCAGATTTACATAACCTCCGGCACAGCCCAACCAACCATCATCCACTATATAACCCATTCCCCTACTAGTAAAAAAACAAATCAAAGCATCTAGTGAGCCTGATGAGGATGTTGTTCTCAAACAACTAAAAAATACCTAAGCAACATCTCAAAATGGAGCCTCATCCAATCATCTTACCCTCATTGCTAAGCTCTTTGCAAAGCTTTGAATCAATGTCAGGCTCTAATCGACATCTCCCTAGAAACCCTAGTTACCTTTCTTAAAAGCTCCATAAAGGCTATAGCCATCTCCTTCAATGGCCTTAACCTTCTGATGGGGGAAACTAGTCATAACAATGCTCTTTACATAACAGTCATGACTCGAGGCAAGACAATACCCAAGATTTTAGTTGATAATAGGTTTGCCCTAAATGTCTGCCCTTTGAAGGTGGCAAATTTTCTGGGCTTTGAAGCTTCAGATTTTACCCTCTTTAATCAGATAGTGAGGGCTTATGACAACACCAAGTGAAAGGTACTTAGGGTAGCCACTTTGGACGTGACCATCGGGCCAGTCACCACTCCTATTCCATTCTAAGTTATTGATGTGTCAGCCTACTTTAATTGGCTCCAAAGTAGGCCTTGGATTCATCACACTAGAGTCATCCCCTCATTTTTCCATCAAAAGTTGAAATTCCCTCATGAGAATTCCATTGTCACAGTCAAAGGTGACATGCATGATAAGAGTGAGGTCTCGCTTGCCATGCAAATACTGGAAATCCAACCTGAACCGACTGGGGTGTCATTATCAGGATTCTCATTTAACACCATCTAGTTCATCCAAGCATAAAAAGGTAAAGAACTGGTTTCATTTGACTTGGACCCCTTTGGGAACATTGATGTGGCTAACATTATGAGAAAAATGAGTTATTTTCTTGGCTTAGGGCTTGGAAGAGGCCAATAGGGGATCGTTTCCTTTAATGACTACCCAGTTGCTAATCCACCATTTGGGATTGGATATCAACCCACTAAAGCAGACTTAGAATAGGTGAAACAAAGGGCCAAAGCTAGAACTTAAGCCCGTAAGGAAGGTCAACCCTATGATTGGGAGATTTGCCTCTATTTTTCCACTTGTAAACACGTGATTTTGCACCATAAGTAGACTCAGGTTATGCCAGAATGATTAGCAACCAACTGGAGATCAAAGTCGACTCCAAATACAGATAAACCTAACTGTGCCAAACTGATCAGTGTCAAGTAGAGGTTAAACCACTTCGAATCAGGCTAATCAGACCAAATAAGCATTAGAACAAGTCTGGTGGTAGATGCCTTTAGATTTAGGGACAGTGCCAAGCCTAGCTTACGGTGCCACCAGTGGCATAAGAAACACTTAGAGGCCCCACCACTAAGGCCAGGCTTTGCCGCCAATAAGGCTTCTTGCTACATTCAATCATCTTGCCTGCTGCTACCAAGGTTCAACTCAGGTGCCACTAAACTCAAAATGTGAATCCAACATTGGTTTTCAGTTCAATTTTTCCTCAAATGTTTCCCTATAAATTAAAGCCTCAATTCACTTCTCAAGACACACCATAACAACTAAGTAGAGTTTTCCCTAGTTGGCTTTATCTTCTCCCCCTATATTCAGCTTTCTTTTTCATAAGCGATTCACTTCTCTTTTATTTCAAATCGATTTCTCCAACTTTCTTTGAGTGGGAGGAATAGAAAACCTAGAGCGATCTCTCTTTGAGTCAATCTAGAAGCATCACCATCGTGTTAATTGGATTAATGAAATCAACTCGGTATTTAAAAGTTGACAATAATCATACCTTTGTGCTAATTTTTACTGAATCCAAAGTAGAACTCCTATCCTGATGAACTCTAAGAAGGAGTCCCCCGCAAAGCAAGGTATCATGTTCTTACCATAAAATTAATTGGTAAAATATCAATTGAAAGAACCACAATATGATAAAATCAAACTTTTCTTAAAATAAAACCAAACCCCGATCACAAAAAGGGAGAATTGTGGGGATTTTGATTCCCATTCAACGGGATACGCAGACAAGCTATTTTATAGCTTCAAATATAAAAAACACCAAAAACTTTCATTTTTCTTAATCTAATATGTTTTAATGTTATTTTGGGGAATGTGTGGTTAACCTAGAATTCCCATTGAGGGCTAGAGTTAACATCCCCTGTTATGAGCTTTTTTATGTAATTAAACCTCTTTTATTTTATGTTCTTTAATTTAATTTTATACATATGCTTTATTCATACATTGTATTTTTTCCATTCTTATAAATTGTTAATGAAATATAATTTTCATAAGTTAATTGTTAAATGATAAGCCAAAATAAGAGTTACCTAAAATCGAAAACCTAGTCTCCGAGCTCAGTCCTGATTCGAAGGTCTAGTGATTTTATCTTTGGGTTATACTTTGGAGTCAAATCAGATTTTCATTTCTTTTCCCTTAAAAATAAAGGTGGCGACTCTACTAATTTTCAAAATAAAAGACTAAGGAAATAATTTGCAAATGTAAGGTAAAAGCTGCATTTAGTGTATAGGAAACTACCCCCTTAATGAGTATCTCGGTGCTCGGGTGAGGCTTCACAGTTGGCGACTCCGCTGGGAACAAACTTTTTCTAAATGACAAGAGGACTACTAATTGGTTTGGAATAAAATAAATACTTTTTTTAAAGTAACTTTGTTTTGGCTTTTTATTTAATTTTTGATTTTCATACATCACTTTGCATTACCAGTTACGAATCAAAACCTTCGGATAGAGAGTAGCATCAACCTGAAAACTCTCTTTGAGTATGCTAGGGGATAGCAAAAACATCCACCCCACGACAAATCTTCAATCTTTTTGAAATGTAATGGGGCCGTAGTACTATTGGACCCACACAGGCTCTTTGACTCACATATGGTTAGGTATATCACTATCTTAGTGTGACAGGTACCTTTTATCCAATCCACCTAGCCCTCATGTAATGAACATTACATCTTGGACCTTAGGGCTCGTGAACCATAATACTATTGAAATTTCATCATGAAAACTTTTTCTCATATCATGATCATGCATTCATACCAAACTTATGCACCCATAATAGTTGGACCAAGAACCTTTTAAGTCAAACCCATGTAAGCTAAAAGCCTTTTACCCATAACCCAACTAAGATGACCATATTATCTTAGATTAGGAACCCACTTATACCTTGGTTAAACCAGACCTAACCCATGGTTCTTATCTTTTAAAGGTACTAATGGCTTATTTACCTAGGATTGAAGCTGGAATTAAACCTAAAACTATGAACACACTCCTTAGTAATCTCCTTAAAAGGCAAGAAGATGCTTTCTAAGCTGTTATAGAAGCCTAATAGAACTGCTTAATTGAGATGAACCTCCATTTCACTGAAAATATGAACAACAACGCCAATTCATTCTCCAAGAGGTGAAAACTATGCTAGACTCACA
Organism: Aleurites moluccanus; assembly: GCA_948193065.1. NCBI lineage: Eukaryota > Viridiplantae > Streptophyta > Magnoliopsida > Malpighiales > Euphorbiaceae > Aleurites > Aleurites moluccanus. The sequence continues at coordinate 2,107 of CANXYC010420059.1, read as the reverse complement.
CCTGACTACCAAGTCATCCAACCCAAAGGCCAATGCCTCTACTTCAAAGCTTCCCATAGTTAATCTAACAAATAATGGGTCATCCTTGAGTGTAACTATTACCAATCCTCTCTTTCAAGAAGGGGAAGACCAAGCTGCATCTGAAACCAAGGAACTTATGGAAAAGTTTAAAGCCATGGAAAAAGTTCTCAAAAACATTAAAAATCATGAGGGCGTGATTGATGTTGACTCTCTCACACTCTTTCCCAATGCAAAGGTCCCATCAAAATTTAAGATGCCATCCATTGACAAGTTTGATGGAACCAGCTACCCCAAGACCCACCTTAAGATGTATGTGGGGGCAATGAATCCTCTTAGAGTGGACAATGAGCTCCTTACTCAATTATTCCAACAATCCCTTATTAGAGCTACAATGAGGTGGTTTGTGGACTTAACCCTAATTTGAAGAAGTCATGGGATGATATTTGCAATGCTTTTGTGAAAAAATACCACTACAACATTAAGTTAAACATTATGAAAAGGGATCTTGAAACCACCAAACAATAACAAAGGGAATCATTTTCCACTTTTCTTACTAGGTGGAGGGCAAAAGCTACCCAGATGATGAATAGACCCATCAAGCAAGAGCAGATTGACATCATTATCAAAAAGCTCCTCCTAATGTATCAAACCCATCTCCATACTCAATATCTCCTAGATTTTAAAGCTCTCATTGATACAACATCTAAGATTGAAGATCTAATCCAAAGTGGGTAGCTCAAGAATGAGACTTCAAACTCTTCAAGGTTCAAAAGGAACACTAACTACTCTCCCAACTCAAACAACTCCATAAATCAGAAAGGTTGGGAAGTAGCTATTTTGTCTAACCATCCTTCCATGAGGCTTGAAAGGAGATCATTAACTAACTTGGGCATGCCTTTGGGTATGGTGTTTAGAAAGGCATTAGAATCCAAACTGATCACACCTTTAGAGCCAAGGGCACCACCAAATCCTATACCTAAAAGCTGGAATACGAGTGAATATTATAAATATCACCAAGGCCATGGGCACAAAATTGACATATGCAAGAACTTAAGGCACATGATTTAAGATCTGATTGACAGTGGAGACATTCTACCTCTAGTGCCCGGGACTAATATCAAAAGCAATCCACTTCCAAACCACTAAGTCCAAATCAATTGCATCCACTCCTTTGAGCTAGAACATGATCATATCATTTTAATTCGATCATATGAAGATAATTGTTATGTGCTAGATCTCAATGAATTTATGGATGAGCTCAATGCCATAACCCAAAGTGGAAGATTCTACCAACCTCTTGCCCAACCAACCTATAATATCCCTCTAGTTTAACTCATTCCTCCACCTGCTGAAAAATTGAAAGACAATAGTGAGCCAGATGAAGATGTTGTGCTAAAACAATTGAAAAAACACATATGAAAACATTTTCATTTAAAGCTTAATCAAGTCATCCTACCCTTATCGCCAAGCTCTTTGCAAGGCTTTGAACTAATGTCAAACTCCCATTTGATATATCATATGAAACCTTAGTTACCTCTTTGACCAACTTAACCAAGCTGCATCAATAAATTTTAGAAACCATGACTTGCCTAAAGGGGAGGATAACAATAACCAAGCCCTGTACATAACAGTCTTGGCTAGAGGAAAGACAATCCCAATGGTTCTAGTGGACAATGGGTCAGCTTTAATGTATGCCCTATTTGTCACATCCCACACTATAGGGTTGTTACAGTCCCAGGGTACTGGAACCGCTTTTGCAACCAATACCACGAAGAACCCCAGTTACAAGTCTAATCTATTCATAAAATTTCACTAATATTTTTTTTTTCAATTCTATAAAATTCTGCGGAGAAACGGACAGAGTTTCCCCTATAATATTAACATTTACCTCCTGCAAAGATAAACAAATACACTCCCAATAATATCCATAAATGTCTCAACTCAATTTCCAAAACACAAACATCATTTCATTCATCATAGCATATCTTTCATATCATTCAACTAAGCTAATTAGCCAATAACATTCCTTTTCTCCATGAGTAATTCGATGGAATATAAACCCATCTCTATGTATCCATAAATATCA